>JAULBW010003856.1:0-21770 GCA_032358265.1 Vaucheria bursata | reverse complement strand
ATATTTGGAAGCATCGGGATTCGAACCCGAGACCTTGGTGCTACTAATCGATTTTCGTACCGTTGAACCATCAACTCTCGAGAGGTAGGGGGTTTTAGGGGTCGTAGTATCTGGGGACAGGGCAGATATCCTGACACTGACAATCTTGTCTGAAGCCCATTGTCATTTATTTATCCACCAAAGTAAAATGTATTGAAATAAAGAATGCAACGTGTGGTATCTATTCACAACTTTCTTGCCAATTTTTATATAATGTACAGACCATTCCCAAAAGTGATTATGGAGTCAGCACTAGTGCTTAACATCTTGCAAAATTAGTTCAATCACTTAGACTAGGTGCTATTTTTTTTACTTCTCTGATCCCAAATATTTGTAGAACAATGCTCTCACTCTGTTTGAATGCTATAGGAGGATAAAAACAATGTAGTTCTGTAATACAACAGACACTAAGAAGAAGTCGTACAGTATATATAACTGCAATATTAGAAAAAAAACTCTAGTAGTGCAAGGCAGACAAATATTCAATTATATGACAGGTCATTAGCAATGCGCTGTGGCATAATTCCATTGGCTAAAGTTAGAACAAGACAGCAGTAAGAATTCTTAATAATATGAATTGAGAATTTTGAACAGAAACAATAATGCAGCTAAAATGAAATAGGATTGACCGGTTGATGGTTAATTCCTAGCAAGTTTTGAGTACTGTTAGGCATGTATACCTGTTTTAGATTGTAATAGTTCTTATGGGAGCCAAATTTTTAGTTTGTAAGATGAGTTACCCATTTTTGATGCACTCCTACCATGCATATTTCTTAAAACCAGTATTACCGTTTTAAGTATTTTGAAGAAATCAAGTAAAAAGAGTTTTCATTACTGCTGAGCATATGTACTTGTTCCAGATGTTGAAACTGCTTACAGTGGGCAATTTTTCAGCTAAAAAGATAGAAGGTCATTTTTTGTAATTTCATCTATACCTGCAATTTAAAAAAGAGTATTTACCCAAAGTATACCACAACTGAGGACCTACTGGTTAACATTATGGTTAATGAGTGCAGCAAACTTACATTTTCAAATTTTTGTGAAACAAGCCAGAACTATGCTAGATTTAATTATTAGAGCACAAAGTGGCAGTATTAGAAAATATGCTACCTGGCTACTTACTCTTGCTCATATGCTTCCCCATGTATGATATGTACTACCCAGAACTAGCATGTTGTTCCGACTATATTTTTCTAAAATTTATCTTCATCTCTTGGTAAGTATGTAGTGGTTGTAACCAAGTCTTCCACTGCTTTTTTAGATTTAAATCTTTTTCCTGATGCATTATAATAGCATATCTGCATGTACTTGACATTTTTTGTCCTTTTTGTATAAATTTCAGCTTCAGGGACTCTTGATTATTACAGAACTATAGCAGTCATTAAATTTATGACATTTAAATTTATGTTACATACTTCAATAAAATATCTTAATCAGACAATGAAATTCTCCAAGATATGACATTATAACACTAACTTTAGTATGCCTATAGTGGCTTAAATTGTCTAAAAATTGCTAGGCAAAAACTATTCACTGAAAAATACAGCAAAGTTACATAAACATTCATTTTTGTCTGATAAAAAAAATGACTTCAAGATATCAAAAGTTACAACCATTAACTGAATTCATTGTCTACTTTTATTTTTTAACAGTAGTACTATAAATTGAACATAATTAAAGTTTTAATCAAGAGCAAAATATGTAATTGTTGAAATTTTTGACAAATGATTTAATTCTGCATGGCTATTATTAATGTTCAGCATGCAAGCAATTATTGAAGGAACTTTCATGAATCAAATCAATTTGATGAAAATTGTTAGAAGTTACAATGAAAAAAGTTGCTTTGGTTGATAAACTTGACAAGAACAGAGCAAACAAAAAATGTCAAGATTTCTACAGCTACAAATCCATTACTGTTGTAGAATTGTTTATTTTACCTGACATGATTCTAAATCTTCAATTTACATATCACATTTGAAACTATAATTCAATTGCATTTTATTTCAACAACTTAAATTTTATTTATAGACTCTGTAGCATTCCTTGTTGCGCATTAGATCATTTTAAAATATAGCTCCATTCTATCTTTTGCCACAATACACTGCTGTCAAAATAATTTAGCAGAGCTTCCTGATGTTATTGATTTGCATTAATTGCCTTCATCTTCATTTTTCAAGACCATCTTTTAGTTTCCATGCATGTTTTTACTTCTACTTAGTTTTGAAAATACTGCAGCTCTTAGACTGTAATATTATCAAGAGTTTCATACCTTTACATTGATAATTTCTCTTCTGGATTTTTTCACTGCATCTTTGATATGGCTTTTAATTTTTTTGTCTTTTTTTGCATTTGTTGTTGCTATGATTATTACATTGTGGTACCTTGTCCTCTCTTCTATCTTTTCAAAAGCAAAAAAAGACAAAACAAAAATATGCTTAAACGTACATATGTTTATACTGATACTCTTTAGAATAGAAAAAACTAACCAATATAGAGAAGGAATTAATTCATTCAAGTTAAAGAAAAACATTTGTAAGCAGCATAATGTTCTAGAGCAATATCACTTTGAAAAGGTTTTTGAAAAAGAAGCAGCGCAATGAGAACCAACTCAACTAAAAGGAAGAAATAATTGCTGAATCTTGCTGTCCAAGTATTTTGAGATGGAAAAATTTCTCCATGATATTCCAAAGTTTATGAAACTACTACTTTAAATGTCATCAACAAAATGTGTAGTTTATTTCAATCTAAAATGAGCCAAATAGTATCATAATACAATAAAATACTGAATGAATAATATACCAATGGAAGCAAAATGTTATGCTGCCAAGAAGTTGATTTAGTAATACCACAGGTAAAATATACGTTCACTGTGCCTCTTTGTGCTTACAGCATGTGAAATGATGTGCAAAAAAGTGGTCTTACTTTTTCAGAGCTAGGACTTGTGTTGGGTAAGAAGAGTGAAATATTTTGAATAAGAGAGTGCAAGTTTTTCTGAAAATGGAAAGTGGTAGAGCTCTTGTTCAGGTATCAAATGACTAGCTCAGCTTCAATAAGATTCAGAACTATAGGAGTAGCCACAAGATAACAAAGTTGTATTTATGAGCAAGCAATGTGTCAATAATGTTGTACTACCACTGTGTAATGGTTAAATTTGAAACCTCTAGCATAAACATAATACCATGTTATCTAGATGAGAAATTTTAAAGCTATAATATAATTTTCAAATTGCTTGTAGAGCTGGCATGATTAGGCTAACATAAGGCATAGTTGGCTAAATTTTTGCATAATTTAATCAACATGGTGTTAGTGAGCATTATATATGAACTTTGAAGAATTGATTGTAATATCTATGCCAAAAAAATTTTTAATACCAGAAGAGCCGAAAAAATATCATGTAAATGTAACAACTATATGAATGAGAGATTTATAGCTACCAGAAATCATGCTAACTGCTGTAAAAAAAAGCTATTACATACCCATTGGATATATAACCATTGAATATACAATAGTCAGTACTACTTAAGTTTAGTGAATACCAGTACTTCATGCAGTTAAATGTTTATTGTTCTGGGGTAAGCACTTTAAACTCTTCTTTGTAAAATTTCTTTTCTCTTTCATTACCTAAATTAAAGTTAAGATGCACAGTCCAACTAACTATCAGCAAGGAAGTACAGATAACATGTAAGGTACAAAGTGTTATGAAAGTAAATTGCTCAAACCCAAAAACTTTACCATGTCCCAGAAAATACTATCTAAATATACCAAAATTTCATTATGATCATAGAATTGTTAAAATGCACCAACTGACTTTGTTTTTGATGAGAAAATAATTATTGACAGTAGAAACTTACTCCTGTGCATGTTAAATGAGAAAAAAAAGAAGAGAGAGTTTTGACACTATGTTCATAATGAAGCAATATTAATGTTATGAGGCAAGTATAATAAAATTGAAATATATTTATTTTTCTGACAAGACAAGGCAACTTAAACTTTAAATGCCCAAAACTACTACACTGTAGAGAGAGAGTTCCATGAAAATGTCTGAAGTTGGAAAAGTGAAGTGCAGTAGGACCAAAAACCAGAGATGGGCCTTGAAATTGAAGTGTGTTAAGTGTCCAACACTATATAATCTCTACTAAATTTTCCTTGCATATGTGAATTATAATGGAAATCTAGAATTTTGTCACAAAATGAATTTATGATTAAATTACCGTCACAAAATCTATTATTTGAGTCAATAAGTGTATTGTTGAAAACATCACTTTATGAGTTGTAGAAACAAATATAGACAAAAAATGAATAGCAAATCAAAATCTTGAATGGAAGTGACAGTAGTAACTGGAGAAATTCTGGCAGTACATTGACCAAATGTTAGAACTTAAGCAGATATAGTTGCATGGAATTAAATCAAGCAATGGTTCTAAACTCTTTCAGTACTAGGACAAATGCCTTATGTTTTATAGTAAATACTTATGATTAGTACTACATTGAAAGTATTAACAGCAGTAGTCCATATGCACACATAATTCAACTTAATTTATGTATTTATTTTTGTATCATGTTGTTTCCACTTCAGTGGTAGAAACAATATGTAATAATACGTATTTCCTATTAGTATCTCCTTGTTATCTGCTGTAATTTTTCTTGGAAATTCAGATTTTTATCCTTGTTTGGTCTACAACTTTGTCTTGTTAGTTTAACCTTACTTTCATTGGCACATTTTGATGATAAGTTTCTGAAACCAGAAATAAGGAGCTTAAAAATTTATGCTCCTCTCTTTTCCTTGTCCAGAACTTGAGTTCCTGCATATGTGTTAATTTTTTGTTCTACTATCATTTTCATTTTTGCAAAATGATAAAAATACTTTGTGTTTTAGAAAACATTTGATGGAATTAGCTATCTGAAGATGGGTACTTAGTCAACTAATCAATGACTTCACTGAATACATACAATAAAGTGCATGTTGCCATGTACTCTCATATCTACTCGACAAAATCCCCTGGTAAAATAGCTGTATTCTCGGTTATTATCTGTTATATTACATGTATGCATATATGTGTCAGGATATATGCTAGTCCTGCTATCTCATTAAATTGCTATGGCATAACTGCTCGACTATGTTTGTAAATGTTCGTCTATGTTCGCCTATATTTTGCCCACGCCTTTTCTATGATCTTCGCCCTATTTATCTATTTGCGCCTTTTTTCCTTATTGCGCCTTAATGCCAAACCCTTTATGTCTACACCTTTGCCACAATCCTTTACAGAATCCTTTACAGAATCCTTTACGCACTTACTCCATGAATTGCCACGTGTCATCTTTCTCGTGGTTACTTGGAAACTTCTTGGATTATTTTCTACGACCAGTTCAACTGAAAAAAGAATGATTCTATTGTCATTGTGTTTCCTGAAAACTCTTCTTTACCATCTTCAAACTCTGCTTCAACTAACTGGATACTATTCCAGAAGCTGTCATCATACAATAATTCTGCTCGAATCAACCCTACAGTTAATTACTCCACTTTACTCCACTTTATTTCTGCCAAAGACAAATTCTTAGAATTCTTTAAATAATTCTAGAATTGTCACAAACTTAACAATGGAAATTGCAGCATTCACTTATGGAGCAAAAGATGCAGCGAGATTCACTGGAGAGCCAATTTCAAGGGCACTTCAAGAGGGTATACCGCAGGAGCTAGTGGGGACATGTTTATTTGTTTGGTCTTGTGTTTATGTTCACTCTTCTCAAGTTTAATAAAGCTATTTATATTTTTATTAAATCTTCTTTTTTGCTGTCTGCCCTCTGCCGGACATTGGCCCTCACCCCCTTCTTAGGTATATATGTACTATATCACTATACCGTTTCTCTTTTATCTTAACAATATGCAAGCAGTTCTAAGCAATTGTAAAGCTTGCTCAGAATATACTGATATGCATGGGTTTGTCAGTTGGTCATAGTCTGTATCTGATCATACTTGTCTAACTTTTCATAATGCCATTGTTGTGAACAATGAAAGAGGCAATGCAAGCCAGCAGGTAATTGACAATAACATACAACAAACTAAGAAAGCAAACAATGCTATAGTATATATTAATACAGACAATGGCAAAAAGGGCACTCTTCTAGCAACAGCAGCAATACTCCACACAACTGCATTGTATATGTTGTGAAAGGAGAGGAGTGAGGGATGTTACAAGGTTTTACATTTGGAAACATTGAGCGCAGAGCAGCTAGATGCTGAATCATGGGGTCACCTGGTGTTAGGAATCAATATATTAAAGATTATGCATCTAACCAATAATAAACATCACCAGAAACCCAAAGAAGACACAAAGCCAATAATGTATTAATCCCTATTCATGTGTTGCCAAGAATGAGTCTTGTCAGCACAATGCTACTTAAGAGCACACGCATATGAGAACACTAATGAGAACATACTTATGAGAACACACTAATGAGAACGTACCTTACAAGAATACACACATAAGACGAATTAAGTCCATAGAGTTACAGTTCAATAACAGATCACGGCGAAACAGATCAGATCCTGACACCTGGTAGGATGTTTGAGATATTCTGGCAAATGTTTAATGGAGATATTGTTGAAGAAGCATCAATAAAAGTATTGTGGAAGATATGAAGCGTTGAAATTTACATCATGAGAACGTTGGAAACATTTGTAATAAATATGACAGTTCTGAGAAATTATAAAGAGTTGGGAAACTTGCAGAGAGTTGTAGACAATATCAGCAATTTGTGGCAGTGATATTGGGTGGACTTTTACATAGATAATGGTAATTGCGATGTGATATTGTGGCAATTATAGTGATAATAAAATTAATATTATAAAAAAGATGAAATAAAGAAGCCGCAATACTATGATTGTAGTAAATGGATAATAGTATATGATTGTAAAACATTACAAAGAAAAGGAAAAATTAAAATTAGGAACAAACAAGTATATTTATTAGTTTGATAAAAGAGTTATATAACCCTGTACTAATGTGCCAAAAAGCGCCTCATCTTCAAGTCAGCACATCCACAGAGATCAATAAAATGAAGGAGTGAAATGTAAGAGTACATTACAAACTTAAATCTAGCCTAAAGTGGAGAATTTAATCTAGTCAAGATGAAAGTGCAAATGAATTACAAATTAATTTCCTCAGGAAATATTGCGGAAATGCAAAATAAACTGCAGCATCTGAAATATTATGCGGGGTGACCCTTGAATTTTTCAAAATGTCAATTTGCTATGAAAATGGAAATAATGAATAAATTGCTGATAACGGATCCCAGTCTTGACCAGGAAATGCAACAATAACTGCAGAAATTGTGACAATTGAGCTCATTATAGCTTCCTGCTAACCAAGCTATGGCTCAAATGACCAACTTTCTAGGCTTTTTCTAATACTTGTCTTACAATAGCCATTTAACCATGATTTGCCCTTCAGCTATTTAATTTGATATATTTCTATTTGCTATTAATTTTACATGACTTTCAGAGATCGTAGTAGAAAATATTATATTAATGACATGCTTGAATTCGTGATCAAAGAGTCGATGAACCCAAGTTGATTAGATGTGGCTAGTTGATAAGTGACCCTAGCTGGGAATCCAATATACTTTTCTCTAGCTCAAATAAGTAATGTTTAGACGAATGACGCTAATCCAGAACAGTAAGTCGTCATTATGCAGAAAAACGTGACATATTTGGCGGAGGTATATGTGAGTTATCCAATGAGGCTCATCTCAATCGAACTCTAACTTTGTAACCGTTCGGATTGAGACGATTGTCAGATATTGCAACGACAGGTGTTGAAATGGGGAAATGACTTTTGGTAGGCAACAGCTACTAATAACAATCGGAGTAAGATATTGTCATTGCGAATTTTGTGTACATTCGAGGGCATTACTGATTTGACATGGAAAAAAGCAAAATGATCCATATTCCATGCAGTTTCTGGGAATAGTAATATGGCAGGTGACCTTTCAAAATTCTATGATTTATTTCAAGATGTCTCGGGTGGATAATATATTTAATATATATGATTATTTTTATCAATGCAGTAGTGTAACATATTTTGTCGATATAGTTCTGTCCGATGAACAAAAGTACGAAAAAGTCGATTCTAAAATGGCGCACCTTACTCCTCTCAAAGAAAAATGATGCTGATGTTGATCTCTCCGCATCTTGCGACGCGATTTCGTTTACAGATCGAACAGTAAACGACGAAAATTTTCAATCTTGCGAAAGCTCGCCGGAATTGGAAGAGAGTGAACATATATGGCATTTGAGGTGCTCATCCCATTCTGCAAAGGGGCTTCACGAGAGAAATGAAGATCGAATGATAACAAGGATGGGAATTAAAATAAATACCGCAACAAATGAACCAAGATTTATAGACTTTTTCGCTGTAATTGACGGTCACGGAGGTGACACTTGCGCTCAGTGGCTTATGGATAATATGGAAACAGATATCCATGACTCTCCGGTATGGGCTGAACAAAATATCGTGCTCGTCGAGCGATTAAAGTCATCAGTTGAGCACACACTTAGACGAGCAGAAGAAAGATTTACATTGTATGCCGAAGCAAAAAATAATCAAAGTGGATCATGTGTTGTAGTTTGTATGCACTGCGAAGGTCATTTATGTGTCGGAAATATTGGTGATTGCCTTGCTATGCTATCAATTCCAAGTCATGGGGACACTCCAGATCAGATAGTTGATTTAAGTATGCCTCATCGCAGTGAAATTCCAGCTGAAGCAAAGAGAATTTTTGAAGCTGATGGAACTGTTATTTCTAATCGAGCATTCGGAGTGTTAGAACCTTCCCGGAGTATTGGCGATCTTGATTTAAAAAAATATCGTATTGGAGCTGTAATTGCCAAGCCTTATATAGCGGTGACTAAAGTACCGTTCCCCGCGGATGCATCATTTCTCAGTTCAAGAAAATTAAGAAACGCCAGATCACCGTTTTTGGTGTTGGCGAGCGATGGTTGTTGGGATGTGCTGAAAAAAGAGCAGGTGCGATAAATTGCATCAGTTGAGAAGCTTTATTGCATCTATTCTGAGATTAAGAAATAGATTTTCTAGATGATTTTAAATAATTTTTTTCGATTTTTTAAAGGTTGCTGATATTTGTCCCCACTTCATAAAGAAATGGACTAAGAAGCCATCAAAATCAAATCCTGCAAAACAGTTAGTGAAAACTGCTGTTCGCAATGGATCGAAGGATGATATCACAGCTGTTATTGTACACTTTCAGCTGGGTTCGCCATGCAGTGCACTATAATGATCCTCCAGAATTTATCAAATCGTCATTCGTGCTACTCTTCAAAGTTTCGTTTTCAGCTCTTTGGTGTAGTATTGAGATGCAGTTATATTATTTACTTTACTTTGAGCTGCAATGGTAGAGACATTGATTGAAATTAATTGTCCGTCTCTTTATGGTATACAGAGCGCGTTAATTATAAATTAACAATTGTAACTTTTTTCCATGTGAACATGTTTTATTGTTTTTGTTTTCTGTTCATAGATTATTTTTGAAGCCTTTATAGGAATAATTTCTGATGTGGAAAGAAAGAATATAATTTTTTATTTAGCCTGAAAGTCATATCAGCTTAAAATCTTATCGTCTCAAGTTTTTTCTGCTGTTCTTTCTGACATGAAAAACTGCGTATTTGACAAATTGAATGCCATCTAAATAAAATTCATTACGAATCGTGTAAGTGCTATGCATTGATATTTATAATGCATCTTACACGTTGGCTATATTTATGCAGATAAAAATAGTTTTGACAAGACAATCAAGTGTAGCAACCCTTTGCTTGAATAATATTTAATAAATGTGCCCTTCCAGGGTAAAAATGTAAATTCGTTCGCGCTCAACATTGTTGATGACAATCCCTGTCAGAAAGTTCTGATAAGCTTCAGCTTCAACTATTTTAGTTTTTTATTCCTGCAGCGAATGCCGACTATCCTTATGCACCTTACAAATTACCGTCGACTTCTGAAATTCTCACATCACATTATGTCGACATGATATATTTTTTCAGATGCTTATCAAATCCATGTCGACCACCTCTAGATAAGGGTTTTGGATACAAGCTCAACCAAGCCTAAATTTTATTGCAACACTTACAGCAATACTTATTTCTGCCCATAACAACATGCCGTACATGTTCTAAACCGACTGATCTGAGATCATACGTGTGGCAATAATTGGGACAATGTTCAAAGAGACCGGTTAGTTGAGAGAAGTGAAAGAAACTTTATACATGGGTATAAAAAAAATTTTCTTTTGCGACAGTATTTGAGTAGCTACTCACCATCCTATTACCAAATCTATCATAAAAATATAACTGCGATTGCATATTTCATATCATTTAATTTTATGAGATTATCTTGATTCCAATTTTTGGGAACGTGTTTACATTTTCAATCAATCATAGCATAAGTTTCGAACCTTACGAAGTTATACAGTGATATGTAAACACTAGGTACAATTCCGTTTAATAGTTTGTATTGACTTCAATATCTGAGTACGATAATCTACATTTCATTCCATTTTTCCCTTCCTATATCTTTGAACGTATATATTTACGAAGAAATTACATTCCAGATACTATAAATTAAATATAGTCATCTAAAAACGTGACGCTTACAAAGTTATGAAAGAAGTTCAAATGTGAAGATTATTTAGGACTCTTACTTTCTCGTCTTTTTATGCCACATCAAGCTTACATTACTCAGGTCAATGTTACTCGCAATAATACAAATCATATCTTAATGCCTGAGATGAAGAAAAAGCCTTGATGAGATATTATTTGAATTTTCAATGTTATTAATAGATTTCTAACTCCATTGTCGAGTAATTCATCCAAAGAATATGGAAAACTTCAGTTTGGTGATTTTTTTAATATCTGCATATATGGAAAACTTCAGTTTGGTGATTTTTTAACATCTGCATATATGCAAAGTTGTTTTTCGATTCCGTTAAGCTTGCTATACTATGGTCCTCACTTAAAGTTTAACATTCAAATGTGATACAAAAAACATGGGACCAATTACGCACTATCGTAAATACTCGATGAATTGTGGCTGCCACTAAGAACCCTAGCATTATTTATGTCAGGAGAGTTGAACGTAATGAAGAACAGTATTGAATTATATTTATCATGTTTCACAATTGTAATAAAGAGCATACCAGTTCCAAGAAATAGCTTCAAATTTCGATATTTATATTAATTCAATCCTAACTGCACATTTTTATTCCTCCATGTGCCTTAACTGAATCGTACTGCTAGATTTTAGTTTTCCATGTATTATATTCATTAAAATCACTAGAAGAAAACTATAGTTCTTCGGCACTTTAAAAGTGTTAGTACCGAGGTTTAAATCATCATCAAACTTTTCATAAACTTTAATGAAACAGACAATTAATATATTTGTTTCATATAAATGTACATTTGAATTCAGTATTTATCAACGTTGAATAAGATTTTCTTGAATTCCTTAAATTGTTTTTCTTTTTCTAATACTATCATCCTTTTTCACCATGTTTCGCCTTGATGTCAAAATATCAAGACAATTTTTTTGTACAAGCTTTGCAAATAATAATATTTCACAATTTAGCAAAATTTTACTGCAAAACGGACAATTACCTATGAGAGTCGTAAGATTTACTGATTTCAGGACTGTGACATGACTCTTTCGTTGCATATTTCACTATAATTCAATGAAATTTAAACCCGGCTACAAAAGTCTATGACAAAAGACACATGAAAACATCATCATTTATCAATTAAAACAACCAAAATTTGGCGAATTGTTCAATTGCACTAAATTAGATTCGCTGAAGTCCAGCTTTTGGATTTGTCAGATATTTTGAAATTCTCTCTAGATTTTCTTCCTGAGTTTTTCCTGATATAAAAAAATTGAAAATAATATATTATCAATGGAAAGTTCATGAAATTAAATTGAATACAGATAAAAATATGTAAATTCGGCAGTATTTTTCACCTTGTAGGATGAATTTTTAAGTACTTCAGCAATAGAACGCGCTCCATCAGAAGATTCCCCTGTGGCTATATAAATGGTTAACAAAAATATATATTAATAAATGCTTTGTAGTGCATGCAGGGATATATATTCATTTAAGATGAAATGTACCTTCATTTTGCATAGACTTCCATGAAGCTCATCAGAAAGGTTAACAGGAATTGCCAAAGCATCTTTAATTGTTGACGTTCGCCTTGGAACATGCAAGGCATTTTTTTCTAAAAGTTTTTTTGATTTGCGTTTCTCTTCCTTTTCTTTTTCCAGTGCAGTTAAATCAGAATTAACTGCAGATATGCTGTAAAAATAAAAAAATAGGATTTTCAAATGTACAATCATTTATTCAGATTAAAAAAATGCCAGCTATGTAAATGCACATCAGCCACAAAAAGTGGAACTTATGAGTATATAATTTTATTTCCTAATAAATACCACCATATTGGTCAATGGGAAATTATTGCTGGTCGACCCTAATAGTAACATTTACATTTTAATTGATGGACTTACTCGATTTTCCTTGCATCCTTCTTAGCTTGCTTTCTTCGCAGTTCTCTTGCAGTTGCAAGCCTTCAAATTTGTATAATATTTTAAACTCATAGTTCGAAATATAAATTGGTAGCAACAACTGAACATACTTTCTTTTCTGCTTGTTTCTTTCTGCACGGCTTAGTTTCCCTGATGCTTTCTTAGCAGATCCCAATTCGATTTGGTTGTCATCATCATCACTATCTTCTGATGAACTTGTCTGACATGACAAGAATGGCAGTATAAAGTATATAACGGAATAAATGATAATGCAAATGAATTCTAGGGCATAAATTTTTTTCATGTCAGCTAATGGAAATATTTTCTGCCATCAATATGCTAAATGATTACATTCTATTTTAGCACTATTGTATTCACTAACATCGTCATCCCCGACAAGCAGGGCCAACGTTTCTGGCTGCAATCCTTTACTAATAGGTGCTCTCTCAGCTTTCAATGCTTCATTTCGCCTTAATTCTAATGCTGTAGCTTCGGCTACTAAATCCTCATGGTCATTCTGCTCTGGATTATATGACTGACCAGGATGACAGGGAGATGCTCTTAACTTGTACGCATCCAATTTTTTACACCTCAATGAGTTTTTTGCAGTAGAAGGGTATGTTACGGCCTTAACTAATGTTGTTTCTCCCCAAATATCAGACAACTCTGTTTTGGAAGCATTGCAATCGATCACTGTGGATGGCTCAACTATATCTTTTTTGCGCTTAGCCTAAAGATTCGTTGGAACAAGCTTTTAGAATGCCAGAAAAAAATTAAGTAGAGTTAAATAAAATTCACCTCCGAAACTATCCTATTTATTTTTCTCTGCTCGTATCTCGACAATCCTTGATTATTCGCGGCCTCGACTTTAGGAATTTTTCGACGTCTAGATGAATTTCCTACAGCGATATAAAGAATCACATGCCGTTGGTGATAAGAATGAATGAAATAATCATATACATATTAATATTATGTTATGTAATTTATCCATACCAATTGTATCGACATAGAACAGTTCTTCATCGGGAGCGTCAGCAATTCGAGCATCTGCTTGTGCGATTTCCAAACATTCAGCTACATCATTCGCAATCGCCTCGCTGCGCTTACGGGCTTTCCTTTTTTTGCTTCTATAAGGCATTGTACGTAAAAAATTTCTGTGATTAGGATAGGTTACAGCACTCTTTCAGCTTCTATCCATTAAGTTGTCGATTGTGACACTCCCGCGGGAATTTTTTTCGTTTTTACTTTATCAATATTACTACACTGAGAAAAATTGTAATATATTAGAGATTATGTCTGCACCTGCTCTTGATGATACTTTTCCGTTTAAACACGATTAGCTGAAAGGACGTCGAGCAGTCGTTACAGGTGGGGCGGATGGTATTGGTGCTTCGATCACGCTCGCCCTCGTGAGAGCGGGAGCTTCTGTCGCGATCATAGCAAGAAACGAAGCAAATTATCACTCATTGATAGCAAATTATCCGTTTTTAAAAGAAGCAGAAACTATATTCATCAAAGCAGACCTTATTTCTGCAGATGATACTTTGAGTGCAGCAAAGTCGGCAGTAAAGTACCATTAAATGCTTATAGACATCTTATTAGAATTCTTCTCACGATTATTTAAAAATTGAAGGTAGAATGGGCTGGTGGTTGCATTGACATACTAGTCAATAATGCTGGAATTGGCTTGTGTGATCCTCTTTTAGAGTTGTCAATTGAAAAATGGGATGCAGTCATGTCAGTAAACGTTCGAGCTCCGTTCTTGATGGCCCAGGTTTGCGCTCCGGGCATGATTAAGCAACAATCCGGTAAAATAATTAATATAAGCTCACAGGTGGGATAATGGTTTTCACTTTCTTGTCTTTCTATGAAATTTGGATTGACGATGACATTAGGCATGTAAATGATATCGTTTCAATTAAATCAGGCTGGAACAATGGGATTAGTTAATCACGGGGCATACTGTGCAAGCAAATCTGCTTTAGACTCTCTTACGCGTGTAATGACAGCAGAATGGGCAAAACATAATATACAATGCAACTCCATCGGACCCACGGTCGTAATGACCGCAATGGGTAAATCAGTATGGAGTGGAGATGCTGGGCGTTCAATGCTAGCAAAAATTCCTTTGGGACGATTTGCTGAACCAGAAGAGGTGCGAACGTACAACTATAATTTACCACAGTATTCATCTTTTTACCCTGAAAATTTCAAGTAATCGTGAAAAACTTTATTCTTGTACTCAATGAATTTAGTTGAAATTACCTTGAAATATTTAATTTAAACAAACTTGGTATTTTTCTACGCATCTGCATAATCTAAAAAGGTGTAATTTAATCTCGCATTCAAAACTATACGAGCAATTGATATGTTGAATTTACTTAATTCAAAAGCAATTATTTTTTACAGCACATTGTAATATTGACATATTTACTCCTAAATCAGATTGCTAATATGGTAGTGTTTTTGAGCAGCGATGCATCGAGCATAATATGCGGGCAGACTATTTTAATGGATGGAGGTGTAACTGCTACAAGATAAGAATTTTCTACATTTATATGATATGATTCGAGTTATGTGAACACATTGTCAATACAATGTCGAACGATATCAGTTCCTTCCATGTTCAGCCATTCTGTAGCAACAATAAGATCTCTGTGGGGGTTTAAACCCTTTGGGTTGTAGACATCAATTCTCTTCCAATCCAATCCTAAAAGTAACTTAGCTGCATTTTCCCACTCACACCTAAGAAATGTGAATTAAACGAAAATTAGCAGTTGAATAATATTTAAGGTTTTTGAGAAGGATTTCTACAAAATCCTTCTCAAAGCACTTAAAGTAGACTGGTGTTATTCAGGAAAATATAATTTAAGGCATTTGCTACTATGCTTAAAGTAGATGGAAGTACATGCAAACATACCGATCTCCACATTGATATGCTAGTTCGGGATTGAACGGCCGAATGATTTGCCTTTGTTGCCGTGTTCCAGCTCTTATGCCTTCAGCTATCTCATCCAAGTCTGTCAATATGTGCAAATACTGAGGTGTAACCCGCTCTGCCTAGACACAATGATGAATGAAATTGATGTATAGAAAAAGTGCCCCACATTTCGTGCTAAGGTTTTTATAGTACTAGTTTTTTTCATTACTAGAAATCAAGTAGAACTATTATTAACCTTGAAAGTGACAAAGTAACAGTGAAAGAGAAAAGCCCATCTACAAATTTCAAAGAATTCATATAAGAAAATACCTTTTCTGTTAAACTATTTCATTTTCACATAGTGCAGACACATTAACAAGATGTATGAAACTTGCTTTGAGATTTCGAATCGTATTTCCTGTAGTAATACTTCGATTGTACTTTTTATATAGTTATGACCATACCAGCTCTTTATCCGTAATTCCATCATATGGATCTTCCAATCTCAGCGATGAACTATACGGTTCAGTACTATCAAAGCGAACATTAGTGTATACCATTCTTAATGGAAAGCGTTCTAGTGGCACCAAGAAATCAGCCTGGCACATGAGGAGCAGCAAAGGCTTTCTGCTGTTCTTCTCATCCTTATCAATCATTTGAAGCTGCATTGAAGTTCGGCCTTCAAATAAACCACCGAGCTGCAGGTATAAGAACAAAGGAAGTGGCATTAGAGGCATCTAGAATATCATTCGTATGACTTTATCGATCATCCATACTAATAAGACTTACCATACCTGCTGAAGACATGAGAGTCCCCAAATGAGGCGTACCAAACGTGACGAAATTAAACGGTACTAATCGATTACCAAAAATTCCTCTCTCTTCAAGAATAGTCAGTGCGTAACGCACATAAAGTCCTCCTATTCCATGCGACAAGAAGCTGATCTATTTATAAATACAAGCAAACTAAATCATCCTAAAAAATAAAAATTGATATTAACATATCAAGATGCACTGCAGCAAGCCCCAAATATAAAGAATGAACTTGCTAAAATACAACTTATTTACTCTTTATAATTAACAATGCATCTATCATACCTGATATTTTGAAATAATAAATAACGAAAAGCAATAAATTGCATGTACCTTGCGCAAAGTTTGCAGTAGAGGTCGGTTGATCAAGGCAATAATTTCTTCATAGAGTCTGATGCCTCCCTTGTCAATACCATCTAGAGTTTTAAAAGCTCCAGCGTTTGCTTCAGATAGATAGACATATCTGCAACAGCCAATCACAGGTATACCATTAGAGTATAATCTAAGATACATTAAATAGCTCTAATTCGCCGCGTTATAAACTACAAAGCGCAAAAAACTGCATCAAAAATATTTTTAAATTAAATACAGTTTCACCATGTACGTTTTCTGTCGTGATTCTAATATCTTGCCAACCAGTGTTCAATTCACACAAATATATATTTGTATACATTTACGTACGAGTCATTTCCATGTCGAGCTTCCAACTGTGTTCCTAAATAAGCCATGTCACTGGGATCTTCTTTCAAGCCGTGCACAAGCTGAAAATAGATAATTTAACAAACTATGAAACAATATACCAATAAAACGGAAAACTAGGGGTAAATGTTATAAACAATGAATCAACAGCAACACAAAAGCATAAAAAATGCCATCCATCATTGACTCAACAACTTGATATTACACCGCTCCTACTCAGGTTTTTAAAACATTTTAAGCAGAAATACGCACCACCCATAAGTGTACAGGAGGTCTTGTAGGCCGACGAGGCTCTCTTTCTGTAACAAAAATCTGAAGATAAAAAATAAAAATGTAATTGAAATTTATTCATAAGATCACTGCAATCGCTGTTCAGCTCAAAACAACAAGTTTTGCACATTGCGAAAAAGGAGTTATCAATCAACAAAACCCAGTCAAAAGTGGTGTCGTTACCTTACTAACACCTCCCCATGATCCCCATCCCATCGTCGTAAGTGTGTCCTTGTCATGCATTGCTCGTACTCGCACTACATACTTTAAGAAACCAATAAGTTAAAAAATAACCCAGAAGCATACGAGCTACTGAAATAAATAATGACAATATACCTTTTCTCCTTCTTTTAAACCTTTAATGTGTAGGCTCGTAGAATGAACCTCATCTGACGCAGTGTGCCATGAACCAAGAAACATGCCGCCTTCCTTGTACTGGACCTTTATTTCAAATTATACATCATTCATCAACAGATTTACTAGCAAAGCAATTGTTTAGCATTGTTGCTAGAGAATTATTGATGTTTCATGCTAACGTACGCAAATGAAAGTACCTGAAATGAGTGCACTGAATTGAGATACGGAGGGCAAGGAGGAAGCCATGATATAGTCAAACTATTAATAAAAAATAAAACAAAAGTGACATATAATTCTAGGTGAAGGAAGTTGCATCAGGATTAATGATACATGCCTACACTGCCAAGCAAACAAGCAAAAGGATAAAATTAGTTGCTAGTCCTAAGTCGTTATTTGAAAAAGTATAATATTGATTAAGTTTAGACTGCATTTTGAAAGACTCCTTAGAAAATGCCAGTTAACAATAACGAAGTTTAATATCAAATTTGAATGGATATTATTATTTTCAGGAAAGAAAAAATGGGAAAACAATTTGATTGGTTTGAATAAAATGAGTAGCATTAATTTTATACCTATTGTGAGTCCTGGCCTCAAGAGTTGGGGGTGAAGGATACGGACCTCCACTATTCCCTACGCATTCACCAACAATCTGGGCCGTAAGAAAGCGTTTGTGCCAATGCGATAAGGCACGCTCATTCGAGGAACTAAGTAGCCAAACCTATACAAATACAAAGGTAGTAAACTTTGTGATGAATATATGTGGGGACCACCAAACTAATTTGCTGCAAACGAAAATTCATTAAGCGCTCATAATTTTGTCTCCGATGTGTACTTTGTCCAATAATTTAACAAAGGATTCATTGGTATCGAAATGAAGTACCTGGCCATCTAAATCCACTAGTCTCAAGTCCTTTTGCCCATGCTCACTAGTTCGAGTTGTTTCGACGAGCTTAATGGTGTTCATTTCGACACATCCCTCTGGAACTTTTTCACACTCTGCAAAACCTTGATCAGCATTGCTACTGGCCAGTGCTCTTATACAATAATGCATCCAATATAATTGAATTCAAGGTGTAATATGGGTAATATAGACCACTTACCGATGATAAATCAACTTGCTTTCATGTAAGGCACAAAAACGAACTTCTGATTTCTTTTCGAAAGGAGCTCTTACGAGTAGCCAACCACTTATATCCGTCCCATTCATAGAAACTTCTCCCATATTTCTACTCACCTATACTCCAAAAATCATAAATGAATTCATACATACGCTCAATTAAACAAGTATTAAAAATTCTGGTCATCAAATAATCTTTGTCCATCTAAGATGGCAAACCAAGAATTACATTTCAAGCACATAAATATTAAGTACCCGAGCACCGTGAGCTGGCAGTAACATTGGCTTATCCCAGTATGACTGTACAACCATATTAACAACATCTTTATGGTGCTCTTGCCCAGTAAGCTCAATTCCTACTTCCATAAGAGCTGATCTCAATGCATGCATGGACCATCGTTCAAAGTTGTGATGAACGAGGTGAGAAGGATATCTCATAAACGTAAGAACCACTGCACGCTCTCTCATACTCAGTAAGCGTATCGCTTCTTGAAAAGGAAAACCTGCTCAGAAATATAAATTTGATAATCTACGAAATGATGCTGCATAACATTTCGAGGTTCCAACTTTTGCACTGCAAAATATAAAAAACTGGTAGTTTTTTTGTTTTAGTAAGTAATTTACCAATTTTTTCAGTTATATGATATCATTAAATGTTGTGATGTTCTGCAGACTTTAAATTTTATTGAAAAAATAAATTAAACTCTTACTCTATACTACTTAAAGTTGCTTAAAAAACCTCAGTAAATAATTTTGACTTTATCATCTGCAAGTTTTTAGAGGCGCACTTAATGTTAAATAATTCAGGTTTGCTATTGGAGGTCAGTTGAATTAAAGAACAATCATACAGTAATAACATACAAAATTTTTCAAAATTCTAGTCGGAACGAGGATATGTCAAATTGTTGCCAAATCAGTGATTGATAAATAGTGCTAAAAGGTAATAATTTTTTTTACGTAAGACACAAAAAGGATTTTGACATTTGATTTATTTGGTTGAGCTATATCATAATAGTTACTTTATTGCCATAGCAGTAATATATATTCATATCACTGCACCTTCAAGATTTACACCATTCACAGCAATTACAAAATCTCCTATCTTGATTCGCCCATTTTGTTCAGCTGCACCTATTTCACCATTTGACCTCCTCGGAAAATCCTTTACCACTATTCGATTTCCAGGTTGAAATTCTTCTAGAAGAAGATGTGGTGGCTCATTTCTGCGGAATCGAACATCAAATACCAAAGGGCTATAAGATGTTGCGCTAGAACTCTGATCTGACTTTTGTTCTTGGTCATCTCCACTTATTGTCTCCTCGCCGAAGTCGACAGTTTCTGCATCATCCCTAAGCTCAGAACTTGACTCATCATCGCCAAAATTGATGAGATTTATCACCTGTTTCTGTGATTTTCCACTTTGGTTCAAAGGTGCTGTATTCTTTCTTTCTACGGGCACGAGCTGCTCTTCTCGTTCAAGCATGTTATTGCCAGCACGATTTTGAAAAATTGCATGATTTATTGCCTTGCCGGTCATGGCATCACCATTTTGGATGCGCTGTTCTATATTCCATAATAGCTGTTGAATCTGAGCTTTAGACGTCATACCGATTTCGCTTAGATTCCGTTGATTCACCAAAGATATAATTTCGATTCCAGATATGCGGCGAGAGTTAATCTCGTTTATCTTGTATAGATTAATAAACAGTCTTGTCGATAAATATTTTGATTGGGTTTTAAACGATAAGATTAATCATACCACAGACAAAGGAAACTCCATAGCACTAAACCAACCCGCAACATCGCTAAAATTCCAATATACAAAGGATTTCTCAATGCTTTCGTAGATTTCCATTTAATAGGTTGCAGAGCTTAGTGTAGGTGACAATATAATCATCACTTCTATTTCGCCAATTAAACAAACATCTTAAAGTTCAGTTTAAATTATAGTACATGAAGAAATTTCAAAAAATGCAGTTATTTGTGCATGAGTAAATTTTTTATCAAATTCAAATATTTTACAAGTGCTTGAGTGCCTAATGGTGCAGCATATATGTATACATGATTACTGATGCCTGATGATTCAGCATATATGCATACATGACACATCTGATAATCATAAGCAAAACATTTCTCACTCAACTTCATATTGCCAAAACATACATGTGTTATGCTCATCATATATTGGACATTATGCATCTGGGGTTTCGATCTCAATCGAAAGTGGTACTGTTCTTTTGCAACCGGTTCTGAGCCTGGCTGCCTAGCAAGACTCTTTATACTCAGTTTGTAAATGTCGCTTGCAGTATCAGCAAATTTTTAATACTCTCTGCATTGAGTCAAACATTCATGCCACATGTTACTGTACTGAATTTCACTTGTACCTCTACATCTGACAAAGTTGAGCTTCCTTTTTTAGCATTGATCTTTTGAATATTCTTATCTTATTTGACTTAGAGCATCAATTTTTCATCCCCTTTTCAGTATTTTTTTCAGTGCTTCACTGGGTTACACTGTATACTACCTCATTGGAAGCGTTCTGCTTGTTAGAAACATGAAATACAACTAAGCACAAGAAACTGTGACAGAAATCTGTATATTTATCATGCAATAATTGTGTTGATAGACGTGAGCTAACTTCAGCACAACAAAACATATAACCCTACTGGCATCTGTGCAGCCAATTTACTTGGAATGTCATATCTGAAAACTGACTGCAACTATAAAAATAAAATTAATCCCTAAGGGAGTTAATTCCTAACAGCTTCTTACATGTGATTGTTACCAAATACTACACAAGTATTGCTGAATTGTTCCATGTTTTACTGCTCATCTTCACTTCCTATTTACATTTCCAAAATTTTTACAAAGATACAATGTAACCACTTTCATGCAACTTGTTAGGAACCGCTATGCACCATTACTTATGGAGGATACGGATAATAGCGACAGTTCATGAATTATGATATTG
>JAULBW010003845.1:0-21776 GCA_032358265.1 Vaucheria bursata | reverse complement strand
TGGTTCTCGCAATCGGCGTCCCGCGGGTAACTCGACCTACGGGCGGTCGAGCACCTCGATGCGGATGCGCTTGTTGCCCTTGCCCTTGGACTCGGTCTTCGTCACCGCGACGCGACCGATCTCGCCGGTGGAGCGCACGTGCGTGCCGCCGTCGGCCTGCTTGTCGAGACCGACGATGTCGACGATGCGCACCTCGGTCACCGACTGAGGGATCAGGTTCACCTTCGTGCGGATGAGCTCCGGGTCGACGTCGCTGACGCCGCGAGGCAGGAACGAGACGAGGATCGGTCGATCGGCAGCGATCTCCGCCGCGATCAGCTCCTCGAGCCGAGCGGCGAAGCCATCGGGCAGTGGATCGAACTCGTAGTCGATGCGCGCCGTGAGCGGTGTCATGTTGTTGCCGGTCGCGGCGACTCGCCACTCGTTCCAGATGACGCCACCGAGCACGTGCAGCGACGAGTGGGTGCGCATGAGCGCGTGCCGGCGCGTCCAATCGATCTCGCCGTGCACGGTGTCGCCGACGGCCGGCAACGGGCCGTCGAGGCGGTGCCAGACGAGGCCGTCGGACTTGCGCACGTCGATGACGTCGACGTCGTCGAGCTGTCCGATGTCGTTCGGCTGGCCGCCGCCGGTCGGGTAGAAGGCGCTCCGGTCGAGCGCGACGCTCGCGTTCTCGTCGTCGACGGCCACAACCGTCGCATCGAACTCTCGCAGGTACGCGTCGCGCAGGTACAGCGAGTCGGTGGCGTCGGTCACTCGCCGAGGCCGACGATCTGGTCGATGCGCGTCATCAGCTGCTCGTCGAGGCGGCTCAGCACGTCGAGCGCGCCGAGGTTCTCGTGCACCTGCTCGACGCGGCTGGCGCCGGTGATCACGGACGAGACGTGCGGGTTCGCCGCGCACCACGCGATGGCGAGCTGCGACAACGTGCACCCGAGCTCTTGCGCGACGGCTTGGAGCTGGCGCACCTTCGCGTTGCGCTGCGGGTCGGTGAGCGAGCTGCGGAGCCACTCGTAGCCGGGCAGGTTGGCGCGCGAGTCCTCGGGGACGCCGTCGAGGTACTTGCCGCTCAGCAACCCCGACGCCAGCGGGCTCCACACGGTGAGGCCGAGGCCGATGTCCTCGTAGAGGCGCGCGTACTCGTGCTCGACCCGGCGCCGCGTGAGCATGTTGTACTGCGGTTGCTCCATCACCGGCTTGTGCAGGTGATGCCGGTCCGCGATGTCCCACGCGGCCCGGATCTCGTCGGAGCTCCACTCCGAAGTGCCCCAGTAGTGCGCCTTGCCCGACGAGACCATGTCGGACATGGCCCACACGGTCTCCTCGATCGGCGTGTCGGAGTCGGGTCGGTGGCAGTACACGAGGTCGAGGAAGTCGAGGCCGAACCGTTCGAGCGAGCCGTCGATGGCTTGCGAGAGGTACTTGCGGTTGAGCGTGTTCCGCATGTTGACCTCGTCGTGCAGCCCCCAGAAGAACTTGGTGGACACGACGTAGCTGTGACGGGGCCAACCGAGCTTCGCGATGGCCGCGCCCATGATTCGCTCGGACTCGCCGCCCGCGTAGGACTCCGCGTTGTCGAAGAAGTTGATGCCGGCGTCGTACGCGGCCGCGAGGCAGTCCCGCGCTCGGCCCGTGTCGAGTTGGGCGCCGAACGACACCCAGGAGCCGAACGAGAGGACGCTCAACTGGAGGCCGGAACGACCGAGCCGTCGGTACTGCATCGCCGGGGATCCCACCACGCTGATCGTCCTCCTCGTCGCCGGAACGCCTGTTTCCGGAGCCTAGGAGCGGCCACCGCCTTTGCGATCGACAGCGATGATCGGACCGAGAGCGAGGTAGGCGCTCGCGAGAACCACGTGTGAGCGCCGGACGTGCGGGAACCTTCCTTGCGGCGGCCACCGCCGGCGCCGAGGACGAAGGAGACAGATGCTCGCACTGGTCGCGACGGGTGGTGATGCCGGGCTCGAGCTGCGAGAGGTCGACGACCCGGTCCCGCGCGCGAACGAGGCGTTGGTGGCGGTGCGTGCGACGTCGCTGAACCGCGGCGAGGTTCGAGCGCTCGGCTCGGCGAAGCCAGGGGCACGCCCGGGCTGGGATCTCGCCGGGGAGGTGCTCGTCGCGGCCGCGGACGGCACGGGGTTCCCCGCGGGTTCGCGCATCGTCGGCATGTGCACATCCGGGGCATGGGCCGAGCGGGTCGCGCTCGACACCGAGTGGATGGCGCGGCTGCCGGACAATGTCTCGTACGAGAGCGCCGCCGCGCTGCCCGTCGCCGGTGTCACTGCGTGGCGCGCGCTCCAGGTGCCGGAGGTCGTCGATCGCCAGAAGGTGCTCGTCACCGGAGGAGCGGGCGGTGTGGGTCGCTTCGCGGTCCAGCTGGCGACGCACCTCGGTGGCTACGTGACGGCGGTGGTCGGCAGCGAGGCGCGCCGCGAGGGTCTGCGGGAGCTCGGCGCCGAGGACGTCGTCGTGGGCATGCCCGACACCGGTCCCTTCGACATCGTGCTGGAGTCGGTCGGCGGCGCCTCGCTCGCGCGTGCGCTCGAGCTCGTGGCCCGCCGCGGCTGCGTCGTCAGCTACGGCGCGTCGGACGCTGCGCCGACCACGTTCGATCCGGGCCCGCTCTTCCGCAAGGGCGGGACCCGGCTGCAGGGCCTGTACGTCTTCGAGGAGGTCGCGTACCACCGAACCGCGCGGCTCGACCTCGGGCTCCTCGTCACGCAGGTCGGCCACGGCTCGCTCGTCGTCGACATCGGGCTCGTCGCCAGCTGGCGCGACACCCGCGGCGCCCTCGCCGCGCTCATGCAGCGCCAGGTGCGGGGCAAGGTGGTCCTCGTCATCGATTGAGACGGCCGTCGGTTCCTGCGCCCGACCGACCTCCGCTCGCGGCTACCGTGCGGCCGCGAGAGGGGGGAGCGCCATGGAGTTCACGCACGATCTGCCCGCGGGCGTCACCGATTGGGTGCAGACCATCGGTGGCGGCGAGATCACGCGACTCGAGCGATCGGTCGCGCGGCGCGAGGCCTGGGTGGTCGACGTCCGCGCGACGAACGGCTCGGTGCTCGAGGGCTTCTTGCGCATCGACCGCGATCCGCAGCCGGGCAACCCCTGGTCGCTGCACAAGGAGGCGCGGATCGTCGAGGCCCTCGGGCCGTCGCCGGTGCCGGTGCCGGTGCTGCACGGATGGAGCGACGAGCTGAGCACTGCGCTGTTCGAGCGCGTTGCCGGCCGCAGCGATCTCGACAAGATCGACGACGAGGTCCGCCAACACGCGGTGATGCACGACTTCATGCGCATCGTCGGTGATCTCCACAACCTCGAGCTCGATGCGCTCGGGCTCGACGACGTCATGCCGAGCCGGCCCACGACTCCGGAGCAGTGCGCGCTCGGCGAGCTCGACATGATCCTGGCGATGTGGAAGGACTTCCTCGCCTCCTACAGCGACCCGCTCATCACGTTCGGGCTCGACTGGCTGCGCGCCAACGTTCCCGAGCGCGTCGAGCGCGTGTCGCTGGTGCAGGGCGACACCGGTCCGGTCAACTTCATGTTCGACGGCGATCGCGTGAGCGCAGTGATCGACTGGGAGTGGGGTCACTTCGGGGATCCGATGGAGGACCTCGGCAACATCTGCGTGCGCGAGTTCTGGAACCCCTCCGGTGGGCTCACCGGCATGTTCGACCTCTACGCGAAGACGTCGGGCATCCCGTACTCGCGACAGGCTGCGCAGTACTACCGCGTGCAACAGAACATGCGAGGCATGATCCCGATCCACGCCGTCACCACCATGGCGCACCCGCGCGAGCCGATCGCGTGGTACCTCGCGTATCGCTACGTCGGTGATCGCGCCACCTGCGAAGCGATCGCGGAAGCCATGGGCGTCGAGTTGGAGCGGCCGGAGATGCCCGACTCCGATGGCGACGACGACATCCTGGCCTCGGCCGCCCAGTACGCGCTCGAGCACGACGTACGTCCGGCTGTCGCCGACCCGTTCGCCGGATCGCGCGTCGGCGACGTCAGCATCCTCGTGCAGTGCATGGACCGACGTCGTCGCCACGCACCGATGCTCGACTCGATCGAGTGCGACGAGCTGACCGCGCTGCTGGGGAGCCGTCCCTCGAGCGCGCGGGCGGGGCTGCTCGAGCTCGACGCGGCCCTCCAGGACCGCCGCCTCGACCACAGTGACGCGCTCCGCTACCTCGCCCGTCGGGCCTACCGCGACGAGTGGCTCTACCAGCCCGCGGTGTCGCTGTACCCCGAGCGCAACTGGAGCGCGATCGATTGACGGGTCCATGCTTGGCGCGTGCCCGTGCCGGATCCGCGCGTCGCCGGAAGCAAGGTGGTGCGCGCGCTGGTGCTGGGTGGCTCGATCCTCACGGTCGTGGGCGTCGTGCTGCCCTGGGTCGAGGTCCGCGTGCTGTTCGGGCGCATCGTGGTGGACGGTCTCGACACGAACCCCGGCCGCCTCTCGCTCGCGGCCGCGGTGTTCGCGGCCGTGCTCATCCTCGTCGCCCCGTTGAGCGGCGAGCCTCGGGTGGGGCGCGTCTGCAGCGCGCTGTGCCTGTTCCCGGGAGTCGCGATCGTGTTCCTCGCGGGGTTCAACCTGCAGGACATCAGCCGCCTCGGCTCGATCGGCGGTCGGGCGACAGCGGAGGTGGGCGCCGGTCTGTGGGTCACCCTGGTGGCCGGTCTGCTCGTGCTGGCCGGCGCGGTCGTGGGTGTGCGCGCCGCCGAGGGCGAGTCCATGCCTGAAGGACCGCCACCGCCGTTCACCCTGCCTGGCAGCTGGCCGCCCGTCCGCGAGACTTGACGTCTGATGTTCACCAGGGATGAAGGAATCGATGTGACGCGGGTCATCATCGGCCTCGTGGCGGTGGTGCTCGCCAGCATCGCGTTGATCGTGGGCTTCGGTGTCGCGGTCGCGAGGGTCGCGCCGGACATCGGCGGCGACGACATCGTCGAGCCGGATGACGACGTCCGCAGCTACCCCGATGCGACCTCGCTGATGGCGGCGATCGGTTGCGAGGACCCGCAGGCCATCGCGCCCTACGAGGGCCTCGGCAGCGAGGTGCGCAGCTACGCGCAACCCACGGCGAGCCAGTGCATCACCGACGGCACGATCGGCATCGTGTACGTCGACGCGGACGATCGGCTCACGGCAGAGGACGACGACGACGTCGAGGACCGTCTGTGCGCGACGGTCGAGACGGCCTCGGCGCCGACGACCACGGTCGCCGTGGACCCGGCGGCTCCTGTCGAGACGACCACCGCTCCCGCCGAGGTCACGACGACCACCCTCCCGGACGTCGTCTTCGGCCTGGTGCGGGGTCCGAACTGGATCCTCGCGTCCGTGCGGGGCGAGGACGCGGCGGCGACGTTGCAGTCGCGCCTGGGCGGCGTGCTGTTCACGAAGACCTGCCAGGTGGAGGCCGACTGACGTTCGTCTCGGGCGGGCGGGAGCGACGACTGACGCACCGCGCGGTGTCGGCGCGCCATGGAGGTGAACCGTAGGGTGACCCGCCGTGGATCTCAGCCCCGCCGATCACCTGCTCGCCGCGCTGGCGGCCGTCGGTGCGGGCATCGTCAACGCAGTGGCCGGTGGCGGCACGTTGATCACCTTCCCGGCGCTCGTCGCCCTGGGGGTGCCGAGCGTCAGCTCCAACATCACGAACACGGTCGCGCTGTGCCCGGGTTACTTCGGCGGCGCGTACGCGCAGCGGTCCGAGCTCGTCGACCAGCGGCGACGGCTGCGCGCGCTGTCGGCGGTGTCGGCGGCAGGTGGCCTGCTGGGGTCGATCCTCCTCGTCATCAGCCCCGAGGACCTGTTCGAGGGCATCGTGCCCTTCTTGCTGCTGCTGGCCTGCGCGCTGCTCGCGTTCCAGGACCGCCTGCGGCGTTTGATCAAACCCCGTGACGCCGGCGCGCACGACGCGACGCCGAGCGTCACGCTCATGGCCGGCGTGTTCGTGGCGACGATCTACGGCGGTTACTTCGGCGCCGGTCTCGGCATCATCGTCCTCGCGACGCTCGGGGTGCTGCTCGACGAGGCGATGGTGCGGCTGAACGCGATGAAGTCCGCGATCGCCCTCGTCACGAACGTCGTCGCCGCGCTCTTCTTCGTGTTCTCGGGCGACGTCGTCTGGAGCCTGGCGCTGGTGATGGCGCCCGCGAGCCTGCTCGGTGGGGCCATCGGTGGCCGTCTGGTCGAGCACCTCAACCCGCGCGTGATGCGGGCGATCGTGATCACGATCGGTCTCGCCGTCGCGATCAAGTACCTCGTCGACTGATTCCGGAGCTGCGGTCAGCCTTCGGTGTCGGTGTCGGTGAACGTCGCGGTGACCGTTCGCTCCTCGGCACCGCGCACGACGACGAGCACGATCGTGTCCTCGGCGCCGTCGAGCACCGCGAAGAGCGCGTCGGTGTCGGTGATCTCTCGGCCGCCCGCCGCGACGAGCAGGTCGCCTTCCTGGATGCCGGCGCGCGCCGCGGGTGAGTTCGGCTCGACGCCGCGGACGAGCAGCCCCGGGCGGTCGGGGAGGCCCACGGCGCGGCGCAACCGGCGCGTCACGACCGCCGACGCGATGGCGACGCCGAGACGGCGGCGCTCCGGCGACTCGCCGCGCGCCAGCTCGTCGACGCGACGGCGCAGGTCTTCGTCCGCGAGGAGCGCGAGCGTGAAGCCGTCGCCGAGCCGGTGGGTGTCGATCGCCACCAGGCGGCCCTCGGGGTCGACGACGGGACCACCCGACGAGCCCCGCGCCACCGGCGCGCTGTGCTCGATCGAGCCGTCGATGCGGCGGCCGCGCGGCCCGCGGAACGGGCGGTTGAGGGCGGTGACCAGGCCGAAGGTGACGCGGACGCCGCGCCCGGTGGGGCCGGCGGCGAACACGACGTCGCCGGCATCCACGGGCTCGGGGCGCCACTCGAGCGCCGCGGCGCCGGCCGTGTCGACGGTGAGCACGGCGATGTCACCGTCGAGGTCGACCCCGGCGACGGTGGCCTGCACGGCGCGCCCGTCGGCGAAGGTGACCTGGGTCGTGCGGTCGCGCAGGTTGTGCGCGTTGGTGAGCACCTGGCCGGGGGCGAGGACGATGCCCGCGCCCCGGCCGTTGCGCCCGATGGCGACGACGGACGGCGCGACGCGGGCCGACACGGTCTTCGCCGCGTCGCTGAGCTCGGTGAGGAGGGAGGTCATGCCTCGGACCATACGCTTGTGACTTGCAAATGACAAGTGACTGGCGGGATCGCGGCGAACCCGCAGGACGAGCTGACAGGATCAGTGCGATGAACGAGCCGGCCGATCCCCCGAGCGTCACCGAGGACGGTCTGGCGCGCGCCGCGGCCCGCGTCGGGGACCGCTGGTCCCTGCTCGTCATCGAGTCGCTGCTCACCGGGCCCCGCCGCTTCGGCGAGCTCGACGGGCTGCTGCCGGGCATCGCGCCGAACATCCTCACGAAGCGCCTCCGCCAGCTCGAACAGGACGGCCTCGTCGTCACCACCCCCTACAGCGAGCGGCCGCTGCGGCTGGCCTACGAGCTGACCGCGCTGGGCAAGGAGCTCGCGAGCGCGCTGATGCTGCTCGCGACGTGGGGTGCCCGGGCCGACGGCTTCGAGGGGTCACATCGCCACCGCGCCTGCGGCACGCCGCTCGAGCTGCGCCACTGGTGCCCGACCTGCGACACGATCGTCGACGACCCCGACCGCGACGACCTCACCTGGTTCTGAGCCGAGCCTGGTTCGGACGCCGGGCCTGAGTTCTGACGCCGGCTGACCGTTCTCGGTAGCTTCACCGGGACGTGCTCCCGGTGGAGCGACCGAAATCGGCAGGGGAGCGAGGCGGGCGGATGGGGTTGCGCGGCGAGGCGGCGATCGTCGGGTTCGCCGAGCACCGGTCCGAACGGCACTTCACCGGGACGCCGAGGTTCTCCCTCGAGCAGTGGGCCGAGTTCGCGGCGCTCGCGCTGGCCGATGCCGGCATCGAGTCGCGCGAGGTCGACGGCATCGTCTGCGCGGGCGACCTGCGCGAGTCGTCGTTGTTCGTGCCGGCCACCATCGCGGAGTACTGCGGCTGGTCGGTGAACTTCGCCGAGCGGCTCGACCTCGGCGGCGCGTCGCCGGTCGGCATGGTGTGGCGCGCGGCCGCGGCGATCGAGCTCGGCCTCTGCGAGGTCGTTGTGGCAGCCGTCGTCGGGCTACCCCGACCCGACCCGCCCGAACCGGAGCCGCTCGACCCTCGCATCATGTGGGGGGCGTCGAGCAACGCGTGGGGCTCGCCGCAGGCCGAGTTCGAGATCCCGTACGGGCACGTCGCGCAGAACACGGGCTTCGCGATGTACGCGCAGCGCTACCACGACGCGTTCGGTTGGGACGAGCGAGCGCGGGCGAAGATCGCCGCGGATCAGCGCAAGAGCGCGTGCGCCAACCCTGACGCCGTGTTCTTCGGCCAGCCGATCACCCCGGAGGACGTGCTCGCGTCGCGGATGATCGCCGATCCACTCCGCCTGCTCGAGATCGTCATGCCGTGCTCGGGTGCCGCGGCCGTGGTGCTGACCAGCCGAGAACGTGCCGCCCGCACGCGACACCGACCCGTGTTCGTCACCGGCTTCGGCGAGCACCTCTCGCACAAGACGCCGACGTACACGCAGGACATGACGCGAACGCCCGTCGCCGCGTCCGCCGACTCGGCGTTCGCGATGGCGGGCATCGGTCGAGCGGACATCGACATGGTGCAGCTGTACGACTGCTACACGATCACCGCCTTGCTCACGATCGAGGACTCGGGCTTCTGCGGCAAGGGCGAGGGCATGGCGTTCGTCAACGAGCACGACCTGTCCTACGAAGGCGACTTCCCGTGCAACACGCACGGCGGCCAACTCGGTTTCGGGCAGCCCGGTCTCGCCGGCGGCATGTCGCATGTCGTCGAGGCGGTGCGGCAGGTGCAACGACGCGCCGACGGCCGGCAGCTGGCACGCCACGACAGCGCGTACGTGTCCGGCACCGGCGGCGTGATGAGCGAGCAGTCCGCCCTCGTGCTGCAGGGAGGTTGACGTGGAGCTCGATCTCTCGAAGCCGCGCCCGCACCCGACGCCGACGTCGCGTCCCTTCTGGGACGCGCTGCGCACGGAGCGGGTCGACCTGCAGCGCTGCGACGAGTGCGGGCACTGGGTGCATTACCCGCGCGTGCGCTGCTCGCGGTGCCTGTCGCCGTGGCTGTCGTGGCACACCGTGCCCGGCGCCGGCGTGGTGTACAGCTTCTCCGTCGCGCGGCAGGCGACGGCGCCGCCGTTCGAGGACGAGGTGCCGCAGATCATCACGGTCGTCGAGCTGCCGGAAGGCGTCCGCCTCAGCACGACCCTCGTCGACGTCGAACCCGCGACCGTCCGGATCGGCCTCCCGGTCGTCCCCGTCTTCGACCACGGCGACGACGGCATCACGCTCCTTCGCTACCGCCCCGCCTGACGCGCGTCCGGTTCATCTCGTTCAGACGCCGAGATCCTGCAGGGTGCGCCAGACGCGCTCGGGGGTGAAGGGCATGTCGAGGTGGCGGACGCCGAGGTGGGAGAGCGCGTCGACCACGGCGTTCTGGACCGCGGGCGTGGAGCCGATCGTGCCGGACTCGCCGATGCCCTTCGCGCCGAGCGGGTTGCGCGGCGTCGGCGTCACCATCTCGTGCACCTCGAAGCTCGGCAGCTCGGTCGCGGAGATGATGGCGTAGTCCGCGAAGTTCGACGTGAGCGGGTTGCCGTCCTCGTCGTAGCGGATCTCTTCCATCAGGGCCTGCGCCACGCCGCTCGCGAGGCCGCCGTGCACCTGCCCTTCGAGCAGCAGCGGGTTCATCACCGTTCCGGCGTCGTCGACCGCGACCATCTGCCGCAGTGTGACGCGCCCGGTGGCGGTGTCGAGCTCGACGACGGCGACATGCGCGCCGAAGGGGAACGTCGAGCCGTCGGGCTGGAAGTCGACCTCGGCTGCGAGCGGTTGCTCGGCCGCGAGGTCCGTCCACGAGAGCGCACGCGCCGGCGTGCCTGCGACGTGGAACCGCCCGGCCGCGCGATCGAGCACGATGTCGTTGACGTTCGCCTCGAGCTGATCGGCGGCGCGCCGGCGCGCGAGGTCCACGACCTGGTCCGCGGCGAGGCGCGCGGCGGAGCCGCCGGTCTGCACCGAGCGCGAACCACCGGTGCCACCGCCGCGGGGAACCTGGTCGGTGTCGCCGTAGACGAACGTGATGCGGTCGATCGGGATGCCGGTCGACTCGCTGACGATCATGCGGAAGGTGGTGCCGTGCCCCTGACCGTGCGGCGACGATCCCGTGCGCAGCGTCGCCGTGCCGTCGGCGTGCACTTCGAACGCGCCGAACTCGCCGCCGGTGACCGGGTTGGTCACCTCGACGTACGTCGACAGCCCGATGCCCAACAGCACGGGATCGTTCGCGGCGCGGCGGCGCGCTTGCTCCGCGCGCAGTGCGTCGTACGACACCGCCTCGAGCGCGGCATCGAGCGCTTGCTCGTACGCGCCCGTGTCGTAGCTGGCGCCCGTGGGGCTCGCGTACGGGAACGCCTCCGGCGTCAGCAGGTTGCGGCGCCGGACCTCGATGGGATCGAGGCCCGCCTCGACGGCGAACAGGTCGACCATGCGCTCGATGGCCGCCGCGGCCTCCGGTCGCCCGGCGCCGCGGAACGCGCCGACCGGGGTGGTGTTGGTGAGCACGGACTGCGCGCTGTAGTCGAGGCGCGGGATCAGGTAGCAGCCGCTCGCCATCAGACCGGTCATGCGCGGCATGAGCGGCCCGAAGCTCGACGCGTACGCGCCGCAGTCCTGGATGACGTGCAGCTGGTAGGCGAGGATCCGGCCGTCGCGCGTGCCGCCGAGCTTGGCGTACTGCACCTGACCGCGAGCACCGCAGAACGACAGCATGTGCTCCGTGCGGCTCTCGACCCAACGCATCGGCCGTTGCAGTCGCCGAGCGAGCCAGCCGATCAGGACCTCTTCGTTGTAGTTGCCGTGCTTGCCGCCGAAGCCGCCGCCGACGTCGGGCACGATGACGCGCACTTTCTCCGGGTCGAGACCGAGCCGCGCGGCGATTGCGTTGCGCGTGTTGTGCGCGCCTTGACTGCACGCCCATTGGGTGAGGCGCTCGCCGTCCCACACGGCCGCGCAGGCGCGGGGTTCGATGGGCGCGACGGCCATCTTGTGGTTCACGATGCGCGCGTCGACGACGACGTCGCAGTTGGCGAAGGGATCGTCGGTTGCGGGGGACGGGGTCTCGAGCAGGACGTTCGTGCCGGTGTCCGGGAAGAGCAGCACCTCGTTGCGCAGTGCGTCCTCCGGGTCGACGACGACCGGGAGCGGGTCGTAGTCGACGAAAACCAGCTCGGCCGCGTCGGCTCCCTGGGCCCGCGTCTCGCTGACGACGACCGCGACGGGCTCGCCGACGAATCGGGTCACGCCGTCGGCGAGGAACGGTCGGGTGAACGCGGCATCGACGAGCGGAAAGGCGGGCGGCGCCGGCGCGAGGTCGATGTCGTCAGCGGTGAACACGGCCACGACCCCCGGCGCCTTGCGTGCGTCGTCGGCGTCGATCGCTGAAATGCGAGCGTGCGCGGCGGTGGAGCGGACGTAGGTGACGTGGGCGGCGCCCGGCAGGTCGAGGTCAGCGATGTACGAACCACCGACGGTGAGGAACGCGGGATCCTCGACGCGCAGGACGCGGGTGCCGAGGATGCTTGTGCCCGAGGTGGAAGAGCTCATGCGGGCAAGCTAGGCGATGCGGGCAGCGTGATCCTCCGCCGCTGCGTGAGCGCGGCGACGAGCAGGAGGCCCGCCGCGACGGTGCCGATGTTCGCGAGCGCGTGGAAACCGAGTGCATGTTTCACGAAGCCGGAACCGAAGCCGGCGATGCCGCCGCACGCGCTCATGCACAGGTCCGCCGCGCCCTGTACGCCGACCTTTCGTTCGGCCGGCACCCGCTCGATGAGCAACGCGCTGCCGGCCACGAGACCGAAGCTCCAACCGAGCCCGAGCAGGAACAGTCCGGCGAAGAGCAGCGACGGTTCGTGCCCGGCGAGCGCGGTCACGATGCACGCCGCGATGAGCACGACCCCTCCGACTGCGATCACCGGGACGCGGCCACGCCGGTCGCTCGCTCGTCCGATGAGCGGCGCGAGCGCGTACATCCCCGCGATGTGCGTGGCGATCACTGCGCCGACGAGCTCCACCGACTGGCCGTGATCCTTCATGTGCAACGGGGTCATCGTCATGACGCTCACCATCACGACCTGCGAGATCACCATCGAGGCGAACGCGAGTCGCGCGAGGGAGTCCGCTTGTATCGCGCGCAGCGGCTCGTGGAGATCGAATCTCGGCGCCGCGGGCTGAGGATCGAGACCGCCGATCACGACCAATGGGTCCGGTCGCAGCCGCAGTGTGGTGTTCAGCGCGGCGAGCGCGAAGAACACCGCGGCGAAGACGAACGGACCGGCGAGCTCGTCGGTGCCCGACTGCCGGCCGAGCCACTTGCCGGCGCCGACGAGCGCTGGTCCGGCGATGGCGCCGAACGTCGACGCGAAGACGAGCGCGCTGATCGCCTGCCCTCGCCGATCGGCGGGCGCGAGGTCGGCCGCGGCGTAGCGGGCCAGGAGGTTCGATGCCTGACCGTGGCCGTAGAGCACCAGGCCCGCGAGGAACAGCACGAGCGCCCCGGACTCGGTGCCGACGAGCGCGAGGACCGCGCCGAGGAACGCGATCTGGTAGCCCCGTGCGAGACCCGGTCGGCGGCCACGCTGGAGCATCGTGCGCGAGAGATGCGCGGAGCCCAGCGCTGTGCCCATGGTCGCCGTGGCCGTGGCGAGACCGGCCCACGTATCCGTGCCCAACATGTCCTCGACGATGAGGCCACCCACCGCGATCGACGATGTGAACCCGGCGCTGCCCAGGATCTGACCGACGACGAGCGTGCGCATCGTCCGGCGCTGCAGCGCGTCGCGTTCCGCCTCGTCGATCACGCCGTCGATCACCCGCCGAAGGCTATGACCTGCGCCCCCAGCGATCTGGGTAGTTCCACCAGGACGCAGCCCCGGTGGATCTACCGAGAACGGGGGCCGCCCGCGCTCAGCGATCTGGGTAGTTCCACCAGGACGCAGCCCCGGTGGGTCTACCGAGAACGGGGGCCGCCCGCGCTCAGTGGGCGTCGACCGTTACCGCGCCGGGCTGCATCGTGGCCGCCGCATCGCTGTCGTGGACGAACAGCGCCGCGATGATGCCGGCGCCCGCGAGCAGCGCACTGGCGAACATCGCTTGGTGGAACGCGGTGACCTGCGCGTTCAGCACCGCGATCTCGCCCTTGGGGAGCGCGTCCGCGACGAGCGCGGTGGTGCGCGTGCTCAGGATCGTGGCGAGCAGCGCGACACCGAAGGCCGCGCCGACCTGTCGCTGGGTGCTGAACAGGGACGAGGCCCTGCCGGTCTCGCTCGGCGGGATGGTGGCGAACGACGCGGCCTGCACGGGGATGAACGCGAACGCCATGCCCATGCCGCGTCCGAACATGAGGAAGCGCACCACCCACAGGCTCGTGTCGAGGTCCACGAAGACGAAGCCGGTCGTGATGATCGCCGTGAACGTCAAGCCGAAGACCAGCATGCGCCGCGGCCCGTACTTCGGGTAGGCGCGTCCGGCCACCCGCGCCATCAGCATGAAGCCGATCGCCTGGGGGAACGTCGCCAGACCGGACTGCAGCGCGCTCAGCCCCCGCAGCTCCTGCAGGAAGAGGGGGAGCAGGAACAGCAGCCCGATGAGGCTGCCGCTCGCCGCGAACATCGCGATGTTCGTGCTGCGGAAGAGCCGGTCCTTGTAGAGCCGCAGCTGCAGCATCGGCTCGGGGATGCGCAGTTCGATCGTCACGAGGAGCGCGAAGCACGTGAGGCCGATCAGCCCGGTGCCGAGCACCTCCGTCGACCCCCATCCGGCCGACGGCGCCTCGGCGAGCGCGTAGAGCACGAGCGCGAGCCCCGCGCCCGAGAGCACGAAGCCCCACACGTCGAAACCACCGGCGCGCGGCTCGGTGTGCTCCTCGAGGAACAGCAGCCCGAAGATGAAGCCGAAGATGCCGATGGGCACGTTGACGAGGAAGATCCAGTGCCACGACGCGTGTGTGACGAGGAGCCCGCCGAGCACGGGCCCGAGTGCGGGCGCGATCACGGTCGGGATCGCGAGGATCGACGATGCGCGGGCTCGCTCGTGGGGCGGGAACGCACGGAAGAGCATCGCGGTGCCGACGGGCACGAGCATCCCGCCGCCCACACCTTGCAACACGCGGAACGCGATGAGCGCTTCGACGCTCCAGGCGATGCCGCACAGGCCTGAGGCGAGGGTGAACATGAACAGCGCGAACAGGTACGTGCGCTTCGTGCCGAACCGATCGCCGATCCAGCCCGACGCGGGGATCCACACCGCGAGGCTGCACAGGTAGCCGGTGATGACCCACTCGATCGTGGTGCGGCCGACCCCGAAGTCCTCGCTCATCGCCGGGATCGCCACGTTGACGATCGTCGTGTCGAGGATGTCCATGAACGTGCCGATGACGAACACGATCGCCACGACGTGCTTCAGGGGGAGGGAGCGGAGGTTCATGCCGGACGGCGACCCTAGCCCTGCCAGTTACATTCGGTGGCATGGAGATCGTGGTCAGCGAGCTGGTCGATCGGGAGCACGGTGCGAGGTTGGCCGAGGAGGCGCCGGGCGCAACGTGGATCGTGCTCCACGGCGACGGCAGCCTCACGATGCAGGGCCGGGCGATGGCCGCGGCTGACGTCGCGCCGGAGATCGTGTTCGTCTCGAACGACGTGTTCTACGGGCCGATCAAGGACTGCTTCGCGATGCTCGAGGCGTGGCCGTCGGTGCGCTGGGTGCAATCCGCCGCCGCTGGTGTCGAGGCGCCGGTGTTCCGCACCCTGCTCGAGCGCGGCACGCGCATGACGCGGGCGCACGTCACCGCCGTGCCGATCGCGGAGTACGTCCTGCGCGCCGTGCTCACGCACTACCAGCAGCCGCAGCGGTGGGAGGACCAGCGCGCCCAGCGCGAGTGGCAGCACCAGTCGTTCCGCGAAGTGTGGCGCAGCACCTGGCTCGTGATCGGTCTCGGCGCGATCGGTGGAGAGATCGCGCGCCGGGCGAAGGCATTCGACGCGCACGTTGTGGGTGTTCGCCGAACGCCGGCGGGCGACGAGCCCGTCGACGAGCTGCTCAGCCCACGCGACGTGATGGACGTCGTGCCGCGCGCTGATGTCGTCGTGCTCGCCGCGCCGTCGACCGACGAGACCAAGCACCTCGTCGACGCGAGCTTCCTCGCGGCGATGAAGCCGGGGTCGGTGCTCGTCAACGTCGCGCGCGGTGACCTCGTCGACGAGGACGCGCTGGTCGCGGCGCTCGATCGTGGCGTGCCCGAGGCGGCAGTGCTCGATGTGTTCGCGACCGAGCCGCTGCCGGAGGACAGCCCGTTCTGGGCCCACCCGAGGGTCGTGATGAGCCCGCACTCGTCCGGCGGTGGCACGGGCCGCATCGAGCGCGCGGTCGACGTCTTCGTCGAGAACCTCGTGCGGTGGCAGCGCGGTGACGACCTGCGCCACGAGTTCACGCTGGCCGACCTCCCCGGCGTCAGCAAGACCTGGGTGTCCGAGACCCTCGCCGATCGGCGTTAGCGAACGGGGCGGTCGGCGCGTTGGGCGGCGGCGATCGCGACCGCGGCTTCATCCGCGGTGCGGAAGACCTGCACGCCGAGCTCGCGGCAGCGGTCGATCAGCTCGCCGGCCATCGCCGGCGGCGCGACGTCGAGGTTGCGGGCCACGAACGCCACGCGGGTGCCGGGGTAGCGCAGGTCGGCGATCGCGTCCGCGACCGAGACGAGCTTCGTGCCGCCCGCGGTCGTGGCGTACGAGAAGAACGCCTGGATGTTCACGTGCACCAGCACGTCGAGGTACGGCTGCGCCTCGAGGATCGGCGAGAGCACGCGCTGGAACGAGTCCGGCGGCGCCGCGGGTCCGTACGGGATCTCGATCGGGTTCGCGACGCTCGTGCCCGCGCCGTAACCCATCTCGCGCAGGCGTGACTGCACGTCGGCTTGGACGAACTGCACGTCCAGCCCAGCGCGGTCGCACGCGTCGGTCGTGAGGACCGACGCGCCACCGCCGACCCCGACGACGAGCGTCGACGCCCCGGAGTCGCGCAGTGGTGCAGCGTCACGGTGGAGTTGCACATAGGCCAGGGACCCGAGCAGCTCCTCCAACGTCGCGACGACGGTGCAACCGGTGCGCTTCGAGATCGCACCCCAGACCTTGCGGTCACCCGCGAGCGAGCCGGTGTGCGACGCGACAGCGCGGCCGCCTTGGTCGGACAGCCCGCCGACGAGCACGACGACGGGCTTGCCGAGGTCGCTCGCCCTGGCGAACGCCCGGGCGAGTCGTGCGCCGTCGCGAGGGTCCTCGAGGTAGAGCCCGAGGATGCCGGTGTCCGGGTCCTCGACCAGCCACTCGCACAGCTCGCCCGGTGTCACGTCGACGGCGTTGCCGACGGTGACGAGCTTCGAGAACTCGATGCCGCGCGCCGCACCCGCCTTGATGATGTCGCCGGCGAGGCCCCCGCTCTGGCTGACGATGCTCACGGGCCCGGCCGTCATCGGCACATCGAGCTGGAACGTCTGCCGGCCGGCGGGGCTGTAGACGCCCATGCAGTTCGGTCCCAGCACGCGCACACCGGTGGCGTGAGCGGCGTCGACCAGGCCGTGCTCGAGGTCGTGACCCTGTGTGCCGGCGACCTCGCTGAACCCGCCGCTGATGACATGCACGAAGCTCGCGACACCTTCCGCGTCGCGCACGAGGTCCGCGCACGCCGGCGCCGGCACCGCGGCGACCACGTAGTCGACCGCGTGCGGCACGTCGTGCAGCGACGCGTACGCAGGCACGCCGTCGACCTCGGTGGCACTGGGGTGGATCGCCGCGAGCGAGTCGGACCAGCCCATCGAGCGATACGCCGCGAGGAAGCGGTTGCCGAAGGTCTGCTTCGTCGCCGACGCGCCCGCGATCGCCACGCCGCGCGGGGCGTAGAGGGCAGTGAAGTCGGTGGGCGGTGCGCCGCCGACGTCTGTCGCGTCCCGCGTGATGAGGCGGGCGTCGACCGCGATCGCGCCGTCCGTCCCGACGATCACCGGATTGCACTCGAGCTCGGACAGCTCGTCGCCGAGCTCCTCCGCGAGTGCGCAGACGCCCAGCACGACGGCAACGAACGCGTCGATGTCGACGGGCGGCTGGCCGCGGTAGCCGTGCAGTAGCTTCGCGCTGCGGAGCTCGTCGACCATGGCGCGCACGTCGTCGGCGTCGACCGGAAGCGAGCGGAGCGCGACGTCGTCGAGCACCTCGGTCTGGGTGCCGCCCATGCCGACGGCGAGCATCGGACCGAACGCACCGTTGATGACGCCGACGAGCAGCTCGAGCCCCGGACGCGCCTGCTCCTCGACGAGAACACCGTCGACGCCGTCGATCTGACGGAACCGCGCGGCGATCTTGTCGACGTCGGAGCGCGTCGCGTGCAGCTCGACGAGCCCGAGATCGGACTTGTGCACGATGCCGGCGCCATAGGCCTTGACCACGAGCGGTTCCTGCAGGGCGCCCACTCGGGATATGTCGGTCGTTCCTACCGGCACCGCCACGCCGTGGCGGGAGAGCATCGCCTTGACCTCGTGTTCGGGCACCACATGCCCGGCGGTGTGGGGGGCCGCGGTCATCCCGCGCTCTGGCGGGCGGCGCGCACCGCGCGCACGTCCGACTGCGCCTTCGTGGCGATGGCCTCGACCTGATCGATGACGGGGTCGAGCAGCGAGTGATCGATGAGCGGCACGAGGTGCGCTCCCTTGGCGTGGGGAAGCATCTCGGGCAGGCGGGTTCGCAGGCGCTCGACGACCCACGTGAGCATCTCGCCGTGCGCGAGCACGTCGAAGTCGACGACGTTGTTCACGATCTCGTCGCCGGCATGGATGTAGTGGTAGTGCGGGTCGTCGTCGAACACGTCGAAGCGCAGGAACTCGTGCCCGCCGTCGGTGGCGCAGACGTGGATCGACACGCCCTCGTCGGCGAACCCACCCTCGGGCGACTTCTCGAGCAGCTCTTCGAGGTACTCGGTGCCCTCGTAGGTCGCGAGCAGGTTCTCGGGGTTGACGTCGCGGTACTCGACGCCGATCGTCAGCGCGCCCGCCGGCAGGTACGTGGTGTTCTCGGCGACGGGCGGTTGCGGCGGGATGCCGTAGACCTTGCCGACCATCTTGTGGCTGACGACGTTCTGCTCGCTCATGTGGTGCCTCCCGCGGGTGCGAGTCGGGTGAAGATGCGGCGCGCGTTGCCCTCGAGGAGATCGTGGCGCACCTCGTCGGGCACGTCGAGCGCGGCGATCTGCGCAAGCGCGTGGCGATGGCCGACGGTGGGGAAGTTGGTCGCGAAGAGCACCTTGCGCTTGCCGGGGCCGAGCAGGAACGCGTGCACGCCGGCGTCCCAGTGCTTGGGCGGGTAGGCCGCGGTGCCGAGGAAGACGTTCTTGAACTTGAGCGCCATCGCGATCGCCTCGGCGGTCCACGGCCAGCCGAGGTGCGACAGCACGAAGTTCACCTCGGGGAAGTAGATCGCCGGGCGGTCGATGCCGATGGGCAGGCCGCACTCGCTCGCCATGAGCCCGCCCGACGTGCCCGCTTGCATCGCGACGGGCACACCGTGCGCGTCCGCGAGCGCGTAGTAGGGGTAGTAGTCCGCGTGGTCGAAGCGGCGATCGAAGCTGTGCGTGTGGATCCAGAGGCCGAGCACCCACGGCTGCCCGAGCATCTCGGCCGCGCGGCGCACGCCCGCGCTGCCGAGTTGCGGGTTGATCGCCCACCACGCGGCGAAGCGGCCTGGATGCGCGGCCACGAGCGCGGCCATCTCGTCGGGGCGCGAGGCCACGGGGTCGTACTCGAACGGCGTGCCGTGGCGGTGCAGATCGCTCGTGGGGATCACGAGCGTCCCGATGCCGAGCTCGTCCATCCGCGCCACCATCACCGCGGGATCCGCGAATGAATCCGTGGGGTCGCGCCGCACCTTGATCGGCACGCCCTGGCCCGCGATGGCGTCGTCCCACACCGCCTCGCGATCGGGCGTGAAGGCGTTGACGAGGTAGTCGACGGTGCCCGCCATGTGCGGCCGATCAGTCCTTGATCCCTGGGCCCGAGCGGCCCCGCTGATCGGGAAGACCTGGCCGCTCGTCGCGGAAGCGCTTCGACTTGGGCGAGGTGTGGATCTCGGTGAGCTCGTCGAGATCACCGGGACCGACGACGGTCGCGGCGATCTTGAGGCCGAGCTGCTGCTGCAGCCGTCGTTCGATCTCGCCGCGGATCGCGTCGTACTCCGACGACGGACGATCCGACACGACCGACACGATCAGCTCGTCGCGCTTGCCTTCGCGCACCGCGCGCACGAAGTAGTCGGGCACGGTGCCGTCGACGGTGCACGCGATGTCCCCGACCGCTTCGGGCCACACGTTGATGCCGCGCAGCTTGACCATGTTGTCGCCACGGCCGGCGAACGGACCGATCTTGCGCAGCCACGACCCGCAGCCGCACTGGCCGACCGGGTAGAGGTACGAGAGGTCCATGATGTTGTACCGGAACTGCGGGCTGCCGGTCTTGTAGAGCTCGGTGACGCAGAGCGAGCCGAGCTCGCCGTCGGGCAGGGGCTCGCCGGTCTCGACGTCGACGAACTGGATGACGAAGCCGTCCTCGTAGACGTGCAGGCCGTCGTGCATCGGGCACTCGCTCGCGACCCACTGCACCTCGTGGAAGCCGTAGCTGCGGTAGTACTCGGCTCCGAACGTGGCGGAGAGCACGTCGGGATCGCCGATGTTGGGCAGCGCGCGGATCTTGAGGTCGACCGCAGGGTCGTAGCCGAGGTCCTTGGCGGCGTCCGCGATGCGCAGCAGGTAGTCGCCGGTGGTGAGGATCGCGCTGGCGCCGTACTGGATCGCGAGCTCGACCTGCTTCTCGGTCGAGGTCACGTTGCCCGTGCTGGTGGTGAGCACGACGCAGTTGAGCCACTGGTACAGCGCCTCGTCGAAGCAGAACGCACCGTTGTGCGTGCCGTACGACCACGAGTTGAGCACGGTGTCACCCGGGCGGATGCCGAGCGAGTAGAGCGCTCGGGCCGTGAACACCGCGCCGGCCATGCGATCCCACGCGGTGTAGAAGGTCGGCCGGGACTTGCCGGTGGTGCCGCCGGACATGAACACGCGCATCGGCTCGCGGCGCGCGTGCTCGGGACGTACGCCTTGGTAGTCGCCGAACTGGGGGTTCTCGTCGATGCTCTTGCGGATGTCGTCGACCGTGTACGACGGGGCCTTCCACAGGTCGTCGAGCGTGACGATCTGGCTCGGGTGGAATCCGGCCGCGTCCCACCGCTTCCGGAAGAACGGCACGTCGTACACGCGCCACGCCTTGTCCTGCAGACGCGCGAGCTGGCGCCGCTCGATGGTCTCGCGGTCGTCGTAGAACGCGGACTCGAAGTACTCCGGCGGTGGCGGATACATCCGCTCGATCGCCGCGAAGTCGATCGCCTCGTGCGGTCGACGGATCCCCTGCGCCATCTGGTCCCCTCAGCTCTCGGCCGGACGCCAGCCAAGGAGCGTCACGTGGCCGTCGTCTTGCTCGATGTCGTCGAAGTGTGCCCGAACCGCGCCGCCGGTGACGGGTGGAGCGTCGCCGAACCACGTGCCGGGCATCACGATGTCGTCCTGCTCGTCGAGGAGCACGAACACGGTGTGGTACGGCGCCGCGAATCCCGGCAGGAACGCGTGGTGCGTGGTGATCCAGCTCTGCACCACACCTGTCCCGCTGATCGGTTGCCACGACCAGGCGAAGCTGCCGCACTCGCCGCACATGGCGCGCGGTGGCCAGCGCCAGCGGCCGCAGTCGTCGCAGCGTTGCTGCACGACCTCGTGGCGCGCCAGCGCCTCCCACCACGGCGCAGAGTCTCGGTCCGCGAACGGCACAACCCGTTCCGCACGGGTCATCGCCCAGCTCCCGCGCCGTTCTCGGTAGATCTACCGTCACCCAGTACCGGTAGATCTACCGAGAACGGGAAGTGGACGGAGCTCATGCGTCTCTCCGGAGGAGGAGGGCGGAGGAGGTGCCGGCGACCCAGCCTTGCTGGCCGGTCGACAGCGCGACCTCCGCGCCCGGCACCTGCCGGTCGCCGGATGCGTGGCGCAGCTGCTGGACCGCTTCCGCGATGTGGTTGATGCCGTGCACGTACCCCTCGGAGAGGTGGCCGCCGTGGGGGTTGGTCGGCAGCGCGCCGCCGATGCGTGTCTCACCGGACGCCACGAACTCACCGGCCTCGCCCTTCTTGCAGAAGCCGAAGTCCTCGAGCTGCAGCAACACGAGCGGGGTGAACGCGTCGTAGATGCAGGCGACGTCGATCTCGTCCGGGCCGACGCCCGCCATCTCGTAGAGCCGCGGTGCGTTCCGCGCGCCGGCGGTCGTCGTGAAGTCGGCGGCATGGTTCGAGAAGAGCGTGTTGCCGCTGCCCCACACCGCGCCCGAGATGGTGACCGGCACGTGCGGCAGATCACGGGCGCGTTCGGTGGTGGTGACGACCACGGCGATCGCGGCGTCGGTCTCGAGGCAGCAGTCGAACAGACACAACGGCTCGACGATCCACCGAGCGGACAGGTAGTCGTCCATCGTGAGCGGCGTCTTCATCACGGCGCGCGGGCTG
>JAULBW010003834.1:2589-21803 GCA_032358265.1 Vaucheria bursata | reverse complement strand
TTTTTTCGTTTCTGACTTTAGCGAGATCCATTTCCTTTTTACCGCGCATCAATTGCCCATCTATGAACAATTCGCCCGAATAGTCAGTATCCATAGTAGATAAGATGTAGAGCAAGGTCGATTTTCCGCAGCCTGATTTGCCAATCACTGAAATAAATTCTCCTTTAGTTACACTAAATGTAATGTCCTTCAATACCTGTACGGTTATAGGATCATGAAATTCTTTTGAAATGCCTTTTGCCTCGAAAATTTTACCTTCCATATTACTTACCTCTAATGATCACAACTGGATCAATTTTACTTGCTTTACGAGACGGAAAATAGCCGGCGAAATAGGTTGTTACGATCGAAAAGATGGCACCAATAAGATAGAACTTAGGATTGTAATCGATGGGATAGGTCTTAATGGTGGGCAATGAAGCGGTATTGAAGGGAATACTGTCTATTAACGCAGAAAGTCCGAATCCAAAGACTAAGCCTATGAATCCGCCAAATACGCCAATGCTTAACGCGATACTTATAAAAACACGGTTGACGTCTTTACCTGAAAAACCAGTAGCTTTTAAAATAGCGATGGAATCCATTTTTTCGTAAATCATCATATTTAGAATATTGTAGATACCAAATCCTGCCACAATAAGTAGTGTAATTCCAACGGCATAAGAAATAAGGGTTCGAATACTACTACCGGTTTCAAATTGACTATTTGCAGTTTGTATGTCTACAGCCTCTACTTCAAACACTCTGGCAAACTCTTTTGCAATCGCCGGAGCTTGTGTCATGTCTTTAAGTTTTACCTGTAAGTCTGTAATATAACTATCGGTTTCGCCAATCAATTTTTGTGCCGTAGCAATCGAGGCATAACTCTGAACTTTATCCAATTCTTGAATGCCTGATTCAAAAAAACCAACCACCTTTAGAGGCATTCGCTCGCCCTTTGAAGTGGTCACTTGAATCACATCGCCAATAGAAGCCATCATTTTTTCTGCCGCCACCTTACCTAGAATAATGCTGTTGCTCGTATTTTTGAGGTCCATAAAATTGCCTGCGGTCACATAGTCACTAAACATGAACAGTCGATTTTCCGCTTCCACATCTATGCCATTAATAATTCCTGTTAGATCAACTGTTCCCACGTTGTAAAACACTTGCACAGTAATTTTAGGGGCCACGCCACTCACTCTCGCATCCTTATGTAATGCACTCAGTATCGCTCCACTATTTCGAATTTGTTGCAATTCATTTTTTGGCTTGATCGACTTTATAAAATTATGTCGTTGCTGATACTCTTTCGATTGATCAATTGGCTGCTGTGCGCTTGGTTCTATTTCATTGTATAACCGAATGTGAGGCGTGCGATTTAAAATTAATCCGTCTAACATCCTGTTTAATCCTCCCATAAAACTAAGCAGAGTAATAAACATAGTAATACTAAAGGTCACACCCACGGCTGCCACCAAAGTTTGTTTCCACCTCGCTAAAAGCAGTGCCATTGAAATATCACGCAATAAACGGAAAGTCATTTTTTTGCTTTTATGATTTCATCGTTAAGGCTCAATCCATTCAGTACTTCAATCATCTGATAATCGCGCAGACCGGTTTTTATTTTCTTTTCAGTACCATTCGCAAGGGTTACCGTAGTATCATTTACTAAACAACTTCTTGGGATTAACAGTGCTTTGTCTTTTTTAGAAAGTACAATATTTGCCTCAAATGTAACGTTCGGAAAAAGCACGGCGGGGCCTTTAGTAAACTCAGCTTCCACTAAAAAACTCTTACTCCGTTCGTTCATAATCGGAAATATTTTTGTGATGCGGGCTTCAAATATCTGCCCTTTGTAACTATCCATACGTACTAAAACTTGAAGGCCAAGGTTAATGCGAAAAATATCGTATTCATCAACTTGCATTTCTAAAACAAAATGATGGGCTGCACCTACTATGGCAAGTGGTGTTTGAGGTCCAACGATCTCACCTTTCTCTTTTAATAACTCATAAATGCGGCCGTTGATCTCACTTTTTAATGTATAATCACCCTCCAGTGTATTCGAGATTTCTAAATTGTGTTTCGATTGATTTGAGCTGAGCTCAAGTTGACGCTTTAAATCTTCTACTTTCACTTTGGAGGAATAGTAGGCTGCTTTTGAGTTTTGATAAGACAATTCGCGTTGTTCCAATTCTACTTGAGTACCGACGGTTTGCTCAAACAGTTTTTTCTGGCGAAAAAATAATGAAGAGTCCGTTTTCATTTTATTAAGTGCCACTTCAGACATTAACCGCGCCTCATTCATTTTACCTTGATTGGCATTAAAGTCAGAAAATGCTGCAGTTAATTCCGCATTCTCTTTATTAAGTCGTTGGGTTTGATTAAAGATCTTTAATATTGGATCGCCCTTTTTTAAGGTGTCGCCTTCCTTCACTAAAATATCGGAAACAATTCCACTCACTGTGGCGAATGCCTGGTACTGATCAGCACTTTTTATTAATCCAGAAGCATAGACCGATTCTGTAATACTCTGTTCAATTGGTTTAATTTTTTCAACCTTGTCTTTACACGACAAGAGCGCCACACAGGCAATAGCTGCAAAATAACGAGACTTCATTTTCAAAGTAAAATTACCAAAGTTTGACCAGTCTAATTTCTTTTTAGTCATCTTAAATTCTGACATAAATCAAAGTACGTCAAAATAATTTAAGTAAAAAAAAAGCAATTATGTAAGTTGAGATCCATACGGATACACGCAAGATAAATCAATTAGTCTCAACTAAAAGTCCATTTTTAATTTGAATCGTGATGTCGCGCTGTACCCCCTGCAATGTCGTATTTGAACTTGCAAAATGTTGGAGAGATCGTAAATTTGAACTAGAATATTATTTTAAAGTACAAAAAATGGCGATTAAAAAAAATCTAGCAACGATAGATGACTACTCTGTTCAACTTGATGCCGAAGGAAAAGCAGTATTGGAAGAATTTAGACTGCTGATGAAAAAAATTGCACCTAAGTGTACAGAAAAGGTTAGTTATGGCATGCCAGCCTTTGATCAAGACGGCATATTAGTTTGGTTTGCGATCTGGAAAACACATTATGGACTTTACCCGCATGCCGCGCCAATAGAGGTATTTTCAGAACAACTCAAGAATTACAAAACTAGTAAAGGCTGCATTCAATTTCCAGCTGGAAAACCACTCCCAAAAAAATTGATTACAGAAATAGTAAAATTTAGAATTAAAGAGAATCAGGAGAAAGCCGCTCTAAAAGCGTCTACGAAAAAACGTAAATAGTAATAATGGACGGAGCGGGTGTTTTTACGCGATTGTTTGAAAAGGACTTATTAACCGGACTTTTTTTTCGTAATCCGCTGATTTGCAGCAATTCGTATTCCCGCTTCTGACATAGTGTATAAAACAGTTAATTACTCAAACGTTAAATCTGAATAATTAACAAAATAGCAGAGTACATTTACCCACAGACTAATTTCTGTAATCATGACTATTCAAAAAATTGCTGTTGAGTTCAGGAATAAAACCTACCAAGTTATATTAGAAGATGGTATGGTATCGTTTGTCGATCCATCTGAACCACAATTGAGACAAGGCAAGGGACAACCAATGGGCGTGAAAATTACCACCTTAGATGGCGCCAAACGCATGGCCCTTCAAATGATTGAACGTTCGTTTGACGAACGCATCGTTCACAACTAAAACATCTTTACTGTACAATAGGAATCTGGCCTAATCGCTTTAGTTGCTTAAAGTGAGAAACTAAGGCTGCGCCAAATCCTGGTTTTAAGTTGTAAGGTATGCCATACATTTCGGCAGTACGTTGTACAATTGGCGCCAGTTGTTTGTAGTGAACGTGACAAATACTCGGAAATAAATGGTGTTCAATTTGGTAGTTTAAACCACCCACATACCAACTTAAGATGGGACTATTTCGAGCAAAGTCGCTTGTAGTATGCAATTGATGAACATGCCATTCATTGCTCATGAAAGGTGCCTCCGCAAATTGTTCTGCTCCTTCAACAACATGTGCCATTTGAAACACAAAACTCAAAATAATACTGGCCACCCAATGCATCATTAAAAAACCTCCTAACACTTGCCAAAAAGAAAAATCAGTCAACCATAATGGAAGTCCAAAAATCACGATCAAATAAACAATCTTACGAATAAACATTTTTAAGAATTCTGGCCCCAGTTCTTTATTCTGGGCTTTTAATAAGTCAGCTTTAGCGTATCCAGAAAGACGAATAAAATCATTGGTCAACATTACCAAGGTCATCATACCATAAAAAATAAACGCGTAGTACTGTTGAAATCTATGATACTTTTTTAGCGGACGGTTTTCAGAAAGGCGCAATGGACCTTTATCCGCAATGTCTTCATCCATACCAGAGATGTTTGTATACGTATGATGCAATACATTGTGTTGGATTTTCCAATTTAGAATATTACTTCCTAATAGATACAAGGTACCAGCAAACAAATCATTGACCCATTGTTTTTTCGAAAACGCTCCGTGCGTAGCGTCATGCATAATACCCATGCCAACACCTGCAATACCAATACCCATGATAATGCACCAAAAAAATGCCGACCAAGCGCTCATTGGAATGCTCAAAATAAGTATAAATGGTACGACGTAGATTGCAATTAGAGCAATGGCTTTGAACCACATGGCACCATTGGCTTTTTGAGAGATATTATTCTCTTTAAAATAATCATTGACATTTTTTCTCAGTGTGGCTACAAATTCTCTATCGCGAGTGTCTGTAGTATTAAAACGAATTGCTTTCATAAAAGGCATTTGACTCGGCGCAAAATTATTGGTACTTGCGGAACAAAGACTGACCTTTATCAGTTACCAAAGACACTTATTAAAACAAAATTTGTGATATCGTCTGAAAGCGACACTATCAGTGCCTTAAAGCCGCTTGAACGAAATAAAAAAAGGGCCCAAAAAAGCCCAATCTTTTTATAAAAAATATTTATACTGTTTTATTGAAGATTAAACTCAATTTCAGCAGTTTGCAAAACTTCTTTATCGCCAAAATCCAGAACCGCCATTCCAGAATATTTCCCTTTCGCGAGTTCTTTTGGCAAATCAAAACGAATTTCTTTTGAATACCCGGGAAGAACGCCAAACTGTTTCACTTTTAGTTTACTTTGTTTACCGGTAATTAAATTGGTAAGCTCTACGTAATACAAACAATACCCAATTCCGTCACCCGTATTTTTTACGTTCATCGTCAGCGTATTCAAATTTTTATTTTGTGGTGCAGCTTTGTCAAATCGTAATTGCATGATTTCGACACTATTTACGGCAACGTTTGCTGGATTCTGATACACATTCACGCCAAATCCGATGCCCGCATAAATACCAAGTCCAATAGTTTTGTTATTAGGATTTGGCACCTCCATTTTACCGCGTTCTCGCACTTCGTCAACAACTAAGGTAGTCCACATGGCAATGGCAGTAGAATCCCCACCTGGTATGTTTGCCGTCACTTCTATTACTTTAAACTCGCCTGGATTTAATTCGATGTAGGATGGACTCACCACTAAATATTTTGATAAGGCATAACGATACGTTTCGTTGACAGCCACTTCTTGTTTTCCACCCTTATCCATTCCTACGTCTTGAAACGAAATCTGAAACCGACATTTCCGTTTAGAATCGTTGGTAACTTTGATGGTTTTAACTTGAGGTGTACCAGGTTTTGCTGTAAAGCGGAGTGTAGAAGGGCTCACCGCCACACCACCAGCTGGTGTTTTGTCGCCGTCGTCTTGTGCATTAACACTCATCATGTTGGCTGCCAAAAGGGTGATTGCTAAATAAGAACGTAATTTCATACTGCGGGTTTTTTGAAGTGAATTAATCATGTATTTTTTCTGTTAAGGTTTTATATTGTATCATTTCTATGTCGAAATAAAGTGTAGCGTTTGCAGGAATCCCAGAATCAGGCACGCCTTTTTCGCCATAAGCAAGTGCTGCGGGAATGATGACTAAACGGGCTTCTCCGGTGCACATGGCGTTGAGGCCTTCTTCAAATCCCTCAATGACTTGATGTTTGCCAAGTTCAAAATTTAATAAGCGTCCGCTTTCGCGACTAGCATCAAAAATTTGTTTTCTACCATCGCTTGTTAAGACATACCCCGTATAGGCTGTGCTTACTTCGGCTGGAGCAGCAAGTGGCTGCCCTACCCCTTTGCGAATAACAATGTACTTGAGTCCAGAACTTGTCGTCACAGTGTCTTTACCTGTGCCATCGTAAAACGGGTAATTAATCACATCTAAAATCGTTACATCGTGGTAAAACTGTTTAATGATTTTATCCCCTGCAAGACTGCTGTATTCTGGTTTTGCGGGTACAATGATGGTAGCGCTCTCTCCATTACGCAAATAACTGAGTCCTAAGTTGAGACCCATCATTTTCATCTTTGAACCTGCCCTCACTACTAAAGGCATATTGCTATCATAGGTACTACTCAATAATATTCTATGCCCAGTTGAATCAATATAATACGTTACGCAATGTAACTTAACCACCTCATCGGCAGCAATGTGTCTGCCAACTGTGTCTTTCAGCTTTAGAATTTTTAAATGATTAAACCCATAAATGGTATCGGTGCGAGTATTCTGAAAAAACGGATCTTTACAATCTTGCACTTCGATATCAAAATACAGGGTTGAGTTTGGTGGAATAATGCCATTCTTTTCGTCGCCAAACGCCAAATAGGGTGCTATTTCAAAGGTTGCTTTTTCGCCCACATGCATGGTTGCTAATCCCTCATCGAGACCTTTGACCATTCGGCCGCTACTCAATTGAAAAATTGCTTTAGCGCTATTTGTAAAAGAAGACTGAAAGATTCTTCGGTTTCCATTTTCATCCTTGATATAGCCAGTAAATTGCATGGTAAGCTGGCAATATGGATGTACCTGCTTTCCATCTGACTTCTTTACAAGAAACTTTAGAAGTCCTGAATCAAGCTTTATAACTTGTTTATCTGTTACATCATAATAAGCGAACTCTTGTTTTAATACTTTCACCAAAAAATGCAAAGTTGAGTTGGCTGGGATGCGACCAACCTTGCGTGCTCCATAGGCTAATTGACTTGGAATTTTAAATTCGGCACTATCACCCACATGCAATAGCATTAAAGCTTCGTCCCATCCTTTAAGTCCTTCTGATTCTCCAACAATAAAAGGATAGGCTTTTCCAGGTGCGCTGGCATCAAATACACTTGAATCTTGATTAATGCGCGTGAGGTACCTTAAAAACAAGCGGTGACTTTTCTCCACTTTAGGTCCCTTTCCTTTTTGAAGGATTCTGTACTCAAGGCCACTCGCCGTTACTTTAAACGACTGAGCGCATGCCATTGAACTGTTCAACAAGAGCATAAATGTGGCGGCAAACAAAAGCCATGGAGAGAGATGAGAGGTTTTCATGATACGTTCACTTATTTTTTTCGTTTTTGATTGTCGTTTTCTATTGGTTCGTCTGAACTGTCTGCTTTTTTATTTTCTTGAATCACAGATCCGTCAGCCCCAAACTTTTTAGTTTTTACTTTTCTTTTTCGTTCAACGATATAAAAAGAATGATAAAAACTTTCCATTCCGTTAAAAAGCTGCACAGTAACGTCATTTTGCGACAGCTCAAACTCAGCACCCAGCACTGACTCGTCGAATCGCAGGGTGTAATTGCCATATGGTAAATAAAAATTAAAGTTCCCTTCTTTGTCAGTAAGCGTTGTAATGCTGTGGCCTGAACTATCAATCAAAAAGATCTTGATGCGTGAAACATCTAAATTTTCGCGCATGCCAGCACTAAATTTTTCACGATTCACTTCAACGGTTCCTAAAATTTGCACACCACGTGTAAATGGTACATAGTTGATACCTGGTCCAGTAATATCGATGCTATCGGTTTTGATTGGGAACCAAGCGCCGAGACCTTCAAGTGATACTACTTGCATACGGTATTTTCCTAATTGGATGTTTTCAAAACTGAGATCACCATTTAAATCGGTTTGGGCTTCGTAATCATCTAATCTCACAATCACATTCTCAAGCGCTGCTTCATCTTTGTCAAAGGTGCGATTGCCATTGATGTCGAGAAAGGCTTTGAATTGACAACTGGTGTATTTGCGTTTTGCTATTTTTTTGGGGAGAGGAATCCCAACATCTTTTTTAATTCCGAATCCGAATTGAATCGATTTTGTTTTCTGTTTATTGGTGCCGGCTTCTGTTTGATACTGCCCTTGGGCGGCTGGATCATAGGTAAACCTGATATTATCAGACACATTGTAGTTAAAATTCAAATTAAAATTAAAGCGCCAGCCGCCTTGAGCAAAATAAAAAAATTGAGAAAAGAGACTGATATTCTGACGCAAATTGATGTAGGTGTAATTGTAGCTTAATGTGTTTTCGATTACAAAGTGTTTATTCTTAAACTGATATTGATGGCCGGCAGATAAAAACAACACTTGACTGTATTTTGATTGGCGACTCAGAGACGAGATGACATCAAACTGTGATTGTGGTCCGTAAAAGTAGCGGGCATTGAGATTCAGCGTTTTGTAAGTGACAAAGGAGTTTATTTGACTGGTAAAAAACATACCGAATTGTGGGTGCGACAATAAACGATTAAAGCCTCCCTTTAGGGTGAGGCCAACTCTAATGTTTTCGACTGGATCGCTTTTGCTAATATTTATCTGGAGTCCTTGACTGATGAGCCTTTGCGCAAAGTACTCGCTGTAGTTGACGTACAGACCTGGCACGATCATGTTTTTTTTCCGTTTATCTAAACCGAAAAAGATAAGGTTGCTAAACAAAATATTTTTTTGATACATCAGGGTATCTGGGTCAAACATTGGATTGCTGTAATAATTGTGCTGTGTATTAATGGTGTAGTATTTTCGGACAATAAAATTGTTAAAGAGACCTGCGTTAAAAAGTGGTTTGTTGGCAATGCTGTCGGCACCGGTTAAATAATCGGGTAGCTTATGATAGGTAAACTGGATGCGTGAATTGGCTTTTCTTTGCAGGTAGGAAATACCGTAATTAACAGAAAAAAGCTGTCCGATAAAAACACCTACATTACTTTGATAACGTTCAATACTAGTTCGAAAATTAAAGGTCTGATTTTTAGCGATGGGCATACTCACACCTAAACTGAGCAATTGAGTCCGATATTTTTGATTAGCATTTGAAATTGAAAATCCTAAACCCGTCACTATTTTACCATATGTACCTGAATATCCTAGGTTGTAGCTGCCTTGCGAAAAATTGGTAAACGCACCACGGCGACTGGAATAAAAGAACCCCACTTTATGTCCAGTTCTAATTAAATAAGTTGCTGCCAATCCAGCCCCAGAGCTACCAATGCTTCTGACTTGAGGCATACTTAATTGAACACCGTTACCAAATTGAACGCTTCCTTTATCATGAAAATAACCGATTTGGCCAAACGCACTTTTGTATGAGTTCTTACTATACATATAATAGCTAAACGTATTTTGCATCAGATAAGTGACAAACGATTTTTCATCCAATCGTTTTCTCCCGTTTAAAGAAAGGTTCATCACCGGTTGTTGGTTGAACAGCTGATTCACGTTGGCTAGAATAGAAAGCGGTAATACATCTCCGTCAAAATCATTCACGCGCCTATTGCTATTTAGCTTTATAAACTCCACAGTTTTGCTGATCCGCGACTTGCTGATACCTTTTGCGTCTGCAGAATTAGACGCGCCTACCATTGGCTCAATGGCTCTTAGGTAAACGGTATGTTGGCGTGATTTTTCTGTTTTATCAAATTTGTATCCATAGGTATCAACGCGGCGTTGATTGCGCACTTCCAATAAAAGAGCAAGGCCAAAAGGAATGAGTGTATCATTGTAAGGTTTAATACTCAATTGGGTAAACTTTTTCTGAAATATTTTTCCGACTGAATCGGTAATCATTACATCATTTCCTGTTTTGGTCACAGAGAGAAGCATGTCTTGGCGTTCGTTGCCATCGTTTGCCAGTTCAACTTTAAAGGGCAAAAATGTTTTGCCATTTGGGAAATACAAACGAGACCCTGGCAACACTTCCATTTTCATATTTGATACTTTTGGCTTACCGGCCATAAACGTATTGGTAATAACTTGACCAGTTTCGATTATTGTAACTACAGCAGAGATGTTGTACTTAATTCCGCCTCGGGTGCGCTTGCTGTTGCCCAGCAACCGAACGGGCACGTATACGGTATCTTTTGCGGGTAATTGAATGCTTTTGTCTGGATCATTTAAACTTCGCCATCCACCGGGCACTGTAACTTTTACTTTAATATTAAATTCTTTTGTGCTGTTGTTGATCACTTTTAGCACGTTACTAATAGCTGCTACTTCTTCATATTCTACGTCTTTGTTTTCGAAGTCGCAGCTCAACTGTTGTGAGGCCCTTAAGCCAGTTTGTCCGTGGCCAAAGTATGAACCACTAATAAACACCAATAACCAGCAGAGGCTGGCAAGCGTATTGGGGCGAATATGAGTTGGGGCGAGGGGCAATTTTGTTTACATTTCAGATAGGCAAAAAATTATTTTTATGACATAGCGGCCGGGTTCATATGCAAAGCCAGGCTTTATTTTGTAGTCTACAGTAAAACTGTATTCACCATTGTTGGCGAGGTAAGACCCTTGTGTGTTTGTTTGGCTGCCGTTACAGGCGCCTGGGGCATTTAGGTTAAACACATCATTAATGATATCTAAAGCAGAACCACTCAGTGCTGCAAACGATTGCCATTGACCGTTATTAATTGGAGTGCCACAAAAATTAGTAACTCTCACTTCAATTAAATCTAGCTGAGGTGTAGCTCCACTGGTTGCTCCATAATTAGTGAGCGCCGACCATTCTGCCGGTGGCGTTGTACCGCCTCCATTTGACACGTACATTTTGAGGTTCCATTTACAAGTCATTGCCGGGTTGTTTACGGCTTTGATGTGAATAATACTTGAGCCATTCATTTCGAGTCCAGAGCTTATTTTTCCAAACGAATCAAACACAAATTCAACGTTGGGATTATTGCTGATGCTCATTTGCGACAGACTGGGATCGCAATTAGCAGCGCCACCTGATGGACCGGGGCATTGTGCAGACAGGTAGTGTGAGACAACGAGTGCCAAACATACCAGTATGTAATTACAATGCCTCATTGAACAAAAAGAAAAAAAGGGGAAAGCAATGCTTCCCCCTTTTGTTTAAATTTAGTTTTCTACTAGAACGTATTTTACGTTCATGGTGTAAACACCTGGTTGTGCGTAAGCTGGAGACACAAGTGCTGTTGCTACGCCTGCGTTAGTTGCAGCATTAGGAAATACAGCAGGTAAACCTGGTACGATACGGTAATCAATGTTGTACCAGTAGTCGCTACCAGAACCAACACTACCACCTGACAATACCATGTAAGTTCCGCCCGGTACAAATGCAGTTGCCACTGAAGTGTGACCACCTGCAATGTATTTTTCACCATCGGCTGGAGAAACATAAGGAGTAGCAGATACATAAATGTTATTTGCACCAGTAGTTACTGGTGAAGTAACGAATGCACTGTTATAATCTGCGAAGTCAGTTGCAGTTCCAGGAAATGGATTTGCTTTGTCTTGACGAATTTCTAACAAACTGCATGGTAAAGTTCCACTTGCATTTAGTGATGTACCAGAACCATACTCTACTTGTTGATCCCAACTTGTTCCAGATGAACCATAGCCAACGGCGTAAAGATCCCAGCCCACAGTAGAATTGATTTTTAATTGTGTCACACCATATTGTGTGATCCCACCAACGTATTCAGAAATTTGATCGAATACGAAATCGATGTTTTGAGGACCCGTCATATCCAATTGAAGAATTGGTTGAAGATCCATAGTGATGGTAACGTTTTTCTCGTCTACCAATTGCGCTTTTGCACTGTTGTAACCAAACAGTCCAGCAACGATTGTGCATGTTAAGATGACTTTTTTCATTTTATTTTGTTTTTTGGTTTTTATTTTGTTTTGTTATTTTTATCTTAATGTGAGATCTTAAGCCCTCCCGTGGCTCTGACGCTGCCTCCTTGAGGTGAATCAGTTTAGATTTAGAGTATTGAAGATGCGGCTCTCTACGTCATTTTGTTCGGTTTAGTTTTGATCAACACTTGCGGGGAATCTGTCGCTATCTTTAGTGAACTGATCACGGTACAAAGTTAGAGGGGCGATACCCGCGGCTTATTAAGGGAAATAAACAATTCATCTAAGGGTTTTATTTAGAAATCATCATAGCTGCAAAACGCCCGATATTATTGGCATTCACAGACATTAAACCATTCTTCAAAAGCCAAATTTCTCATTCTTGGAAAACACAGCCCTTGTTTTCCATTTTTGGAACAAATGGCCATGAGATTTACTTGAATTGCACAGAGTTTACCCTAGTTTTTTGCAAAAGCAGGTGCAACTAGTCGCGTTTCAACATTGAGATACCCTACTTTTGTTGAGGGAATTTGTGGCTTTGAATCCTACCAACAGCACTATGCGCAGCTCTTTGGTAGAAATTCAAATCCTTGCACATAGCACATTTAAAATATGGTCAAGATATTTTTAGTAGAAGATCATAACATCGTTCGAGAAGGCATTAAAAGTGTACTCGAACTACATTCATCACTACAAGTGATTGGGGAATCTGCATCAGCGGAACATCTGTTAGAGCGACTGAACAGTTTACAAATTGATTTAGTCATCACAGATATTTCGATGGAAGGGATGGATGGTATTGAACTGACACGACAAGTCAAAAAAAAGAGTAACGGCAACATTCGTGTTCTTATTATGAGCATGCATGCCGATGAACAGTACATAAAACAATGTTTGGAAGCGGGTGCTGACGGCTATTTGCTCAAGGACTTTAAAAACGTTGAGCTCACCTCAGCGATTGAAAAGATAATGAAGGGCGAAAAATTTATTAGCCGCAGCGCCTCACAAGTATTGGCCGAAAATTTACTCACTACCGAATATGCTGGCGGCAAAGCCTCACGCGTTGAAATGACCAAACGCGAAAAAGAAATTATAGAATGGATCAGTTTAGGTTACAGCAATAAAGAAATTGCCGAGAAGATTTTTGTCAGCACGAGTACGGTGGACGCCCACCGCTACAATATTCTGAAAAAATTGGAAGTAAAAAACACTGCCGAGATGATCACAAAAGCCATAAAAATGAAGTTTTTATTGCTCAAGTAATCCGTTTTTTCTTTTAAGCGATTTACAAAGGCCGTATCTTTGAGGACTAAGAATACGTTTAATGCCAGATCCAGCTACCGAGTCAGAGATACTCAGCGAAGTAAAAGTTTTAGAAAGTGAAGAACGCCAAACCATTGTGCACTGCAGTTGTGGCGACGATTATGCCTACCGTATTTGGCCCACCACATATTTGATAGAACGCGAAAGTGGCAGAAAAGTGCAACTCGTAACAGCTTTCAATATCTCGTTTGCACCGCAGTGGACACTCAACGATGGTCGTGGTTTCACACTCATTTTTGAAGGCCTCAGCAAAGGATGTACCATGTTTGATTTAGTTGAACAAATACCGCAAGAAGGCGGTTTTGAAGCTAAAGGCATTTTACGCAATTCGAGCGATGTTTACCAAGTGCGGTTTGGGTAAATACTAATACACCCAATTTTTTATTCTAGGTCTCTAGTAAAATATTAGAAAATCCGAAAACTTAGAATTTCATCCCCGCAAATAACACATCATCGGTTTGCTCGTGTTCACCTCTCCAATTCTTAAAATTCTCTTTTAGTAAACGTCTTTGGTCTTTAAGACTGATATTTTGATTTTGTTGCAGTAAATTGACGATTGTTTTTCGCTTAAATTTTTTATTGAGCGGCCCACCAAATTGGTCTTGAAGACCGTCGCTAAAAAGATACAAACAATCACCCGCTTCCACTTTCTGTTGATAGGAAGCAAACAGATGTTCTCCCGTTTGAATAACTGCATTACCAATGCTATTTCTTCCCTTAGTCATTTCAGTAATTGCACCCCCCTGAATTAACAGAGCTGAAAATTTAGCCAAACTATAATTCAAGATGAGATTTTTTTTATCGAACAGCACCACTGCAATGTCCATCCCATCAGAAATTACCTCTTTTTCACTAGCCAATAACAGCATCAATTCATGATTCAAATAGGCCAAGATAGCGCCGGGTTCAATTTCCTTTTTCTCTTTAATTACTTTCCGTAAAATATTAATACCCAACATACTCATAAATGCGCCCGGCACACCGTGTCCAGTGCAATCGCCTGCCAATACCAGCAACCGCGGTTCGGCTTCATCTACAGTAACATCATAGGTGAGAAAAAAGTCGCCAGAAACCACATCTTTAGCTTTTGAGTAGATAAACATTTCAGAAAAAAAATGTTGATTCTTTAGATAGGGAGGTTGGATTGCTTTTTGGATTCTTTTCGCGTAAATCAAGCTGTCTCTTACGTCGGCATTTCGTCTTAACAACAGAGATTTTCTGCGCAACAGTTGATTGTTTTTTGAGACCAAAATCTTGTTTTGTCGCGCTATTTTTTCTTGCTGTTTTTCTATTTCTTCTTTTTGACTCGTAATTTCTTTGGTACGTTCAAGAACTTTCTCCCTAAAAAAATTGGTAAAGATGTTGATCTCCTTCGCCATTTTTAAGAAACTGATATTGATAATATTAAATTCTTTGATTCTTGAACGGCTTGAAGAGATGGCATCAAAATTAAAGCCAGAATTTATATATCGCTCAAACGTAACAGCCATCGCTCTGATTGATTTGGTTATGACAGATGAAAGAAACGTTACCGCTGCTGCTAGAAAAATTAACAAAGAAAACAAAAGCCAAGACGTTTCGGTTTTCGCATCACCTTGAGTTTGCAAAGTAATTGTGGTCAATTGCTCGTCCACATTTTCAATGTGTCGATCGATGTCTTTCTCAAGCAAACTAGCGTTATACAGCTCACCTTTCGAATCGCGGAGACCAATCTTAGACTCAACACGTACTAATAAATGAAAATACCTTCCGTAATAGTACAAACAACTGAATAAATTTGACTTTAGATGTTTTTCAATGGCCGCCGTTTTTAGATACTGAATGGATTCATTTAAAACATGATCAAATTTTGCCAGGTACTCCAAATCTTTTCGAATTAGAAAATCCTTTTCGTGTCTCCGCAATTGCAAACATAAAAATTGGATTCTTTGGTCGCCTTGATCATACAAACAGTGCGCATAGTTTCGCATGATACCTTCTAGACCGTAATCTTTAAACCCTTTTCGTTTATAGAGTGAAATAATGCCATCGTGCGTTCTTCTACTTTTCTTAAATAACTGATTGATACTTGTAATTTCGGCACGCACCTCTGCTAATTCGGTTACTGGCGATGCATTAAGCTGCTCTAAGTGAGATGAAATGCTGTCTTTCAAGCGCTCATATTGCAATTCTTGAAGAGAATTTGAACTATAGTAAAAGGTTGAATCGAGACGAGTTGTGTTTGCAATACCCTCGACCACTTGATTAAATTGAAGTAATAAGATCCGGCTCGATTTCAGGTTAAGGTGATAGTTACCAATTTCATCTAATCGAGAATAAGATCTGCTGATCCATAAAAAGCCAATAGAACACAGTAAGATTACTACAAGTAAAGAGGAAATGATAAGAAATCGAATACTTGTAACCATAGAACACGCAATATTAACACGTCCTTTCTTGTTGACTGTTAATGCTACGTTAGCAGATTCTTAGTAGTATCTTAATTTAACGTGTAATTCTGCGGTAAACCTCAGATATAATGCCATTAATGAACTTTTTGCTCAGATCTACTTTAGCAATGCCAAGTACTCAACTGGTTTTAGGTAAGGATACAGCGGCAACATGGACACCAAATCTTTAGCGCGCTCTTCGGTCATTTCTTTTAAGAGCAGTACCGCGCCATTTTTAGCTTGTCGCAAATAGATGTCGTGCAAGAAACCCTCTTGTTTCCATTGTTCAATCGTTTCGCGTTCGTGTTTCAATACTTCGGTCAAGTCCTCAAATTTCACGTCTTCCCTGATGGTTAAGATGGCAGCTATTATGTTCATACTTTGCTTTTTTACAAATGTATAAGGTTGTATCAAAAAACCAGCCAAATCTTATATTTGAATAAGTACAAAAAAAGATACTTAGGTACATGGAAATAAAGACCAAACAACAGGGCATTAAAGTGGTGGCGGATGTATTAGACATCATCGGTGGAAAATGGCGGGGCAAAATACTCTCCTACCTATGTGATGAGCCGAGAAGGTTCAATGAATTAAAAACCATTTTGAAACCCATTACCTCCACTACCCTTACAAAAGAACTTCGATTTTTAGAGGATATCAAAATTGTAGAAAGGCATGTAATTCAAGTCAGTCCGAAAGTATTTGAATACCGCCTCACAACTCACGGCAAAACCATAAAAGGACTTATTCAGCACGTTGTGAAGTGGGGATTGGAACATCGGAGGAAGGTGTTTGAGAAGGAATAAAGTTCTTAAGCTTCAAACAACAAAGCAAACGCTAGTAATATAAAGATTTTGAACTACTGGATTAAGATACTCAATGTCCAGAATTCAGCCACTCTACTTTTTAAGTTCAACAATTTTCTCCAAGCCATTTAAAGTGACTTTCACCTTGCCATTCAAAACATTCGGTGATATGCCCTGATGTGCCACCTGTTGAGCAGAACCATATCTATTGTACCAAGTGTATTCAAAACTCTCTGCCTTTGTGTCGATTGCATCATAAATTACTGGAAGCATCAATTGCAGGTTTTCGTTCACCAAACCATATTTATTTTTTTTTGCATTGTACACTAGTGCAACACCTTTATAAAAATAACTCGTGATCTGACTGCCATCACTCAATACCTTATATAGCTCTTTTAATGTAGGAGGATAGGTTTCGTATCGCAAAAAATGCCCGACACTGTCTATCACCCACTCTTGAAACTGATACAAATTATCGCCATCCTTTATTATTTCTAGTTCAGACCTAAATTGTTTTTTATCAGTTACTTTAAGCAGACAGAGCGCGTACCCCCTACCAAATGTACTCAGCTTCGAAACAGATCGCATGCTAATTTTTTCTTTCCCTTGAAGGTCCATGTAGCCACAGTTGCCGCCATGGCTGAAAAATAAAATAAGGTTAACTTTAGTGTAAATTAGATTGTCGTATTCGCAAGGAATAATAATTTCGCCATTTTCGTCTAGATACCCTTTTAAACCATTTGCTTTGCTCTTCACAAAAAAACCAGGCATGTCAAAATTGTAGTCGTTTTCTCGTTCGTAATAGCTTGAACTAATGACCGTATCACCTTTCATATTAACGAGCAAGGAATTCCAGTTAACATCGTGCCCCTCGTAATAGTAGCCATGTCTGTACATATATGACATACCACCTTCCGATTCAAAGGGAATTAATTTTTTATTATCCGCAGTAATAACTGTAGTTCTGTTATTCTTAGTAGCCAAGTAGGCATTTTGTGGATGTCCGTCTAGGATTTGAATTCTGTTATACCCGTATGAAAATGGAACAATTATCTTCCAATTCGTATCGACAACAGCCGCAAATCCGTTTTTATAAATCTCACATTTTCCAAGACGAAAATAACTCATACCAACACTGTCTATTACAACTTTTCCCTTATGATCAAGAATGGTGTACATGATCTGCTGCTCTTCTATCTTTAGTCTGTAAAAAGGTAAATAGGTAGCCTGTTGGTTCGCGTTTCTTGTCGGTAGATAATTATAAATCTGTTCAAGTCCTTTGCCCGTGCCACTAAATATGAGCTTTCCTTTTAAATCAAATACATTGGTAGTGGGGTGTGGCGCATAGCCTTGTGAAGAGCTGGTTACCCAAAAATTATCCATTCCAGCGCACATACCCACACTGCAGTTAGTGCATTGCATGAGCTTTTTCCCTATTTTATTGTAAACAGCGGCTGTATATTGGTCCGTGTAGGCACCGCATACAATAAGACCCTTACCAAGCGAGTATTTCATCCGCTTGTCCATTGGCAACACAATTTCTTCTTTGGTATTAATGATCGCGATTTCTTTACCATAAATCACCTTACCTGAATTTGGCCCCTTCATATCCAAGGTTTCCGCCTCCCAAACAGAGGCCAAGCCGTCATAAAAGTTTGAGGCATTTTGGTAGCGTTTAGTACTCAATGGTTTTCCTGTGCTATCCACGTACAGATACTTCAATTGCTCCGCATTATTGGGCACTTTTAGGTCTTTGATCCGGTTGCCTTGCCAATCGGCATAAAAGAACTTACCAACGCTATCATTCTTTAATTCAACCACGCGATCCTCATACAACTGCATCAGCTTCGGCCAAGTTTGGCCATTCGTATAAAGTGGTTGTGCATCAATTATGACATTCAAAAACAGAGTGAGTACTGCACTTGTATTTTTGACCTTATTGTAAAAACCAGTGTTCATCTTGGGTCGAAGCTGCATAGATGCATTCTCAAATTTACCACAATTTCCTTTCCGCATAACAGCAAAGCAGAGTTTGCAGACATTACTTTTTTTTCTCTATACCAAAAGAAATTCCGCAGGCTTTGCAAGTTCCAAACCTAATATTTATTAATTTGGTAAAATGCTCCGTTGCATATTTATAGGCTTCGTTTTTATTGCCCGGTCCATACAGAGCCAGCCAATAGCGGCACACCATTACTTGAACATTCCTACAGGACAAGTGTTGCTTCACCATCGTTCAGAAAAGGTGGAAGAAACAAAAGCACCGCTAAATTATTTGAACTCGCGATTCCAATTTCCCAATTTTTTGCCTCTGACCATTGCACCAAAAAACATTTACGAAGTAAAATATGTGTCCCAAATTGATGTTTATGATAAAAACAGACAATTGGCTTTCGCATTTGAATTTGATCGGTATGGTGAATTGAAAAGCGGGAAAATAAAAACAGATCACATGATCACTTGGAGTAAGTATCGCCCTGCTGAAAATGCAGTGACACATGTTGTGAGGCACTACGATCAAGAGGGCAAACTTGCGAAACGCGACTCAGTTATAACAATCTATTACGAACTCTCTCCTGCAGATACAGTAATTAGTTACACCTCCACTCGCCATTGGGTCTTCCTCTCAGGTTCTGTTGTTAATGCTAGAAATAAGTATTACAATGAG
>JAULBW010003823.1:0-21811 GCA_032358265.1 Vaucheria bursata | reverse complement strand
ACACAGGTTAAGATATAATGTACAATTGAGCTGTTACTCTTTTGCATTGTTTGCCTGTTTGTTGTGCATCTTGACAAGATCAACAATTTAACACTAATCTCATATGTAATTAAAAACTGCACTGGAATTACAATAGACATGTCAATCAAAAGTTCCTTGCTGGATATCCAAATTTAGTGGCATTTATTAAAATTTTAGAAGAAAGTTAAAATTATTCTGATGTTTTAATTAATTACCATTAAAGTACAATTTTAGTTTCATTTTTAATTAACTAAGAAATGCCAATAGTTGATGAAGCTCTACAGAATACCATTGATAAAACCAGAGTTGACCTTAAATAGGATGAATCAAGGAAAAAAATGAGAGCAATTGTGAAGAAAAAGAGAAATGACCAGGAGAATATACATCCATGATGAATATGAAGAAGGAAAAGTTCCCAATTGGATTTAGATAGCATGCCTTAGAGTATTTTCAAATTTATTTTTCCAAAAAGGATTGGTTTTTATTTTTTCCGAAATATTCTGTGAAAGCCCCTTGTCCTCCTAAGAACTATTTAAATTTATAGGAAATTTTTAGTCTGCCAAGATTTTAGGAGGAACTGTGCATTGAATCTAGCAATGTATCAACATATGTTGCTTGCATGATCTTAACACTCTTTTTTTGCGATATTTTGGCAACAAAAGAACAGTGATCAACAGAACTGTACGTATTATGCGTTTTTAGAAACACCTGTATTAAGTAGGGTTAAATTGCTGTTAAGCGCCTTGAATTGTGTGTACTTGCCCTAATTTATAAAAAATGATTAGATTCCCACAAATAGTACGAAAAAGTAAATTCTATTTGATGGCGTTACAGTTTTTTTAAATAATTTGATTTGATTGAATTAAGTTTGATAGCAAAACAGATTTTGTAAATTATGTTACTAATATGCGTCATAACTAAAAAAATTTTTTTCTATGCATTTCATATGATGAGTCATTAATATAATACATTGCAATTTACTACATGCGAGTGATATCTCTCTGACTTAGGCCAAGTATACGTCCTTGAAGCCAAAGTTCATATGATGAGACCAAAGTTACTTAAGCTTGCATGTCTCGTGCTAACTGCGGAGAGCTATCGTTTCATCTCTCCTTTGAATACTAGATCAATAATCTATTCTTCTCGTCGAACAAGTAAAGCAATTAGTGGATTGTGCATGCAGCAAAAGACAATTACACCCCCGCAGAGGTCAAATCGCAGGAATGAATCTGAATCACTGCAGCAACCAAAAAGTGGTTCTTCGATGAGAGAAATGAGTCAGCAAATGAAAGATATGAGAGCTGAGATCGAGAAAAACTCAGAAGGTAGGAAATATTTGCTGTAATTCTAATTAACGCTTAATCCTGAAAATTAAAACGGTGTTATTTGAGTCAAACGAGCGAAATCATTGCAATATATTTTCGTTGAAAATAAATAGTATGAGTATCTTTAATTTTGCAATGCTATCGTAGTTTTTGGAAGGATAATTTTCTTGAACTGATCAATTTCATGGCATGGAAGTTACGAGCTTTGCACTGCATTTTTTATCAGTGTTTCTTAGATGGTCAATTGAAAATGTGTTAAATTAATTTTGTCTTACAAATATATTCTAATGTGCAATAATGTGACCAAACTACATAGTATCAAAAGTTCATCATTTTTTTAGAGGGTAAAATTATCCTTAAACTACAGTGAAAGCATACATGGATGCAATGCGAGGAGCTGCGTTAAATGATTTTGATGTAGCTCAGGGCGAAATGCGACTGATTGACACTGACGAAAATGATACAGAAAAGCTTCCATCGGTACGACTATTCATATAATATTTGAATCTTGTATTCATGCGTCGATATGCCAATATGCAATTTTGATCTCTGATGATTAAATTTAGATAAGAAATGCTGCTAAACTGTTACTTTTTTCATGTTCTCTTTGTATTATTAACCAGGGCTATTCAATAGTAGCAGAAGGTTGTGGTTTTTATCTTCACAATTGATATGTCAATATATGTATATATGCTTCGTAGAATTTATCCATAAATACGCTTTTGAATCATTATTTTTTTTGGTATGCTTCTTTGAAAATGTTCTATATGATTTTTTTAAATTTGAAATCTTTTGTATGTAGGTATATCAGCCAGATGTTCTAGAAGCATATTATGCAAAACGACCGTTTTTGACTGTTAAAAGATTATTACAATTAGGCAGTGCATTCGGAGGATTCATGTCTTCGCTTGCAATTGATGCAATTTTTGGAAATTTAAAAGAAAATGAGGTGACTTTTTCAAAATAACAAATTTTATATATGACATGAAAAATGGATAATTTTTTTAACATTCAAAGTATCTTATAAAAGAGATTTTTGACGATTTTTACTAAATTTGAGATTATCAATTTAACATCAAATTTTTGGAATCCATCGGAATAGGGCTGAAAAGCTCAGTTTGCTCCTATTCTTCTAGAAGTTAATGCTTTATCTAGGGAACTTTTCTCTTCAAAAACCTGGTCGTTTGTTTAAGATATTGTTCTTTTTGGGGGCACCAATTATTGAGTCCAGAAATTTATTCTGTTTTCTAGGAGTTTTTCTTGGCTAAGGAACCAATAATATCTCTAAAACTGTTCTCTTTTCTATGGAAATCATTTCTTTCTTAAAGCTATCTTTTGCAAGTTTTAATTTCATTGACTTCACTTGCGTTACTAATTACATTAGTAAAATTTATGAGAATGATTTGTGATAAAAATGAGTAGTAACTATATTCGAAATGTTATTAATAAAATAGAGTATTGAAATTTGCGCAAGAATTACCTGTGCTCATTTGAAAATTGAAATGATTATAATCAAATCCACATTTTTATTTTGTCGCCTCTTCTCAATGATACCTCAATTTCTTACCAAAGCATTCACATTAACAAGCAAAAAGTAATCGTAATAATATCTACTTTGATAAGACTTAATATTAAGATTTTTGAAAAAATTAAATGATACTGAATTATTCTTGGGGTAAAACTGATCGATTTGTCCAAAGTTTCAAAAAGTTTGAAATCTCCCTAAAGAATGCATTTACAAAGATAGCAGTATTTCACTTAAAGAATTTTTGCGTGCCTGTACGTTTTTTAGATATCAGACAGTCATCATGTATAGTTGCTGAAAGGAACTGGTCGGTACTCTGCTACAACCTAAAAATCTTCATTAAACAATAAATTTTGAGTACAACAAATTTGCCGGTACAAAGGAGTGCATGCGCTATGTTCGAAATTTTTAAATATTTGGAAATGTAATGCTGAATTTGGATCTCATTGGGACTTTTTGTCTATTTGTTTTGAGTAAAATTTTGTTAAAATTGAATTCAATGTATTCAAAGAATGTTACTGTAATTTAATGTTGCTAAGTTGGCTTATGCAAAAATATTCATGTAAAGGTTCACTTCAACAATCTTCGACCATTTTTTAAAGAATAAATATTGTGATTTCAATAGAGTTAGTACTTTTTACAATTTTTGTATTGTTTTCATTGTGCACACATATGTACATGTACAGGTAAAAAGAGCAGCTGAGTTAAGGGAAGCAATAACCTCCTTGGGGCCATTTTATATCAAATTAGGACAGGCCTTGAGTATTCGGCCAGATATTTTGAGTCCTAAAGCTATGGTTGAGCTCCAACGTTTGTGTGATAAGGTGCATACATGCTGATGCATTCATACATGCTGATGCATTCATACATGCCGTTATGCGTACCTGTATCTTGAAACATAGAATTATCTTCGGATCTAACAAATCTGCTTTGTCGAATTTTTACTACGCAAATATACGAAGAAGTCATATTGCGTTTAAGTTCAGCTCAAAATTTTCGTATAAAACTAACTTATAGTAAATGATTCGGACATGTTTGTTGTATCAAAAGTTTACTTTCCATGCATCTGAATGCATACATGCAGATACATGAATTTGACATACATACATGGAGATACATGATTGTGGCCTACATACATGCATAATGATACGACCAAACTGATACAAATATAGTAATGCTTATATGCATGTACTTTTTTAAAATTATGTCATTTGTTCGTGCATATTCTGTGAAATAGCAATAGTATATATCTATTCTAACTGTGAGCCCATAATACAATGCAAAATTCTTAATATCGGCATCATCAGTATGTCCTTCAATTTAGAAGCCAACGGTATTTTGTGGATTAGTAAGTTTAGAAGAATATTTTTTTTCAAAAGAACAATTTAATGGAAGACTTTTTCTTTTTGTTATTAACACGTTTACATTCTTCTCCAAATTTTAAATTTCCGTATGGCCGAATGGTTACGGTGCTATGTATAGAATCGATAATTTATCAGTGTCATCAGTTCAATTCCCGTAGTTGAAATAATTATATATCAATTACATTTAAATCTTCAAATGATACCTACCCATGGCGCGTGCATATCTCAGATATGCTTTTAACTCTTTTGTAATTACCTCTAAAATTTGCACATTTTCGATTTTCCTGCTGCATACGTAGGTGCCCAGTTACGACAGCAAAACTGCCTTTGAGATTATTGAAAAAGAATTGGGAAAGCCAGTGAATGAAGTATACTCTGAAATATCGCCTGAGCCATTAGCTGCAGCCTCTTTAGGACAGGTATGTTTGTATGTATGTCTCAGTATGTTTGCATCAGTATGTAGTTTTGCAGGTATCAGCATGTGTAAATATACGTATAAGTTCTCTTTTATGTATATTTTAGCTGTATATACTTGTATCAGGATGTATATGCATGCATTAGCATGTATATTTTAGCTGTATCAGTATGTATATCAATGAGTCAGTTCTTTTGCATTTACACTTTTAGGTGTATAAAGCTACTTTGCGTTCAAATGGTGCGACTGTTGCAGTTAAAGTTCAAAGGCCCGGTGTACTGGAAACTGTCAGCTTAGATTTACATATAGTTAGACAGCTCGGATATGCGCTACGAAAAATTCCAATTTTAGAGGTATGTACTTATTCACCATACTTTTTGTATTGTACGACTTTAGGGTAATTTTTAAAATTCAGTTGAACTAGCGTATCTACCTTGACCCCGAAACTTCGTCCCTAATGAAACATCAAGTTAAATTTTGTGCGTATTTCTTTAATAAGAATAGTTTTGTGTGCATTTTCATAATTTTGACCTTTCGTTTGAGAAATAATTCCGAGGACAAGGTAAATATCTAGTTTTATGTAATATACATGTCAGCATCAGTATAGCAATACATTCAGCAACTGTATATAAGTGATAATTTTCGATAATGATGCTTTCACTGGGTGAAAATATGGAAAATCTTCCAATATCCTTTGGACTCAAACTTTGGTTACAAAGGATTTGAGTTCAAAATATTTATTTTTTTCTTCCGCGAAAAATGTTTTCCGTGCAGTATTTCGTCTATCTTTTTAGTGTACCTAAAGCTTTGTTTGGAGCTCTAGTGTTTTTATTATTGTATCAATAAATGTAGTTATGTTGGGGTGATCATGGGTTACTATTAGGGGACCCGAATAAGTTTCCCAGTAGGCTATGTACGATCGTGTCAGAGATAGTGCTAGCCATCCATTATATGTTTACATATTACTTGATTTTGATACCAATTAGTCGACTATACATGAAAGTATAGTAGCCTTCATTGAAGCTCATCAATAGAAATTGTCCTTAGAATATTGATCTATAGCATTCATAAGTCTTGAAGTTATATTTTATATGGTTGTACGTATTTGAAATTGTCTGTATTATTTTCAGGGAAGAACAGATCTGGTAGCTCTTCTCGATGAATTTGCTTTTCGATTTTATGAAGAACTTGATTACCAGAAAGAGGTAATTACAAAACTAAATTTTAGTGTTCTTCGTACATGCATGTATGCACAGACACAGATTTATCATTTTGATGCGCCACTTGTTAAAATAAACTTTTACTAATTGCTACTTAGCAATATGCTCTTCAGCATTTTCGAGCTATTCTACTCCTCATATTTCAAAAAGTAGAAGCATTTTTGATGTATTCATTCAGCTGTAATCATTTTCCTTAGTTTTTCTTGTATTTTAGAATAATTAAATTGCTTTTACAAATTTTTTTCTTACATGCACAGTGTGAAAATGGAATAAAAATCAAGAAAAATATGGAACATATCACCCAGGTACCCCCAAATTTATTACTCTTCATGAACTTCTAACAAAAATAATGCAAACTAGTATATCATGTAATATAGTTTACTAGTACACCCATCTTTGTACTGTTCCTGAGCCATCTTATCATTCAATTACTCTGAGTTTACTAGCATACTATTATTAGCTTCTTTTGGCCACAGGTTACAAAGCCACATTTTTTTATGTGTAATATTTTCATTCATTTCAAATTATTTAAGCTTGTATACTATACAATAACCGATCTTTTAACTGAAATGAGGTCGTAGTACTATTCATTTACTAGTATAAGAATATTAACATTCTTTGTACCGTGGGTTTCAAAACCATTCAAGTTTAATAGGGTTAGTGCTAGCTTAAACTCATTATAAGCAATATTGATTTATTTACTAAAGGCATGTGGATACTATTGTAGCAAGTTATCCGTTTTTTTTTCTATTCTTGATTTTTCGTACCTTTCATATATCCAGAGTTTACTAATAGAAAAGTGATTACTTTTCTGTACCCCAGGTTAAAAAACTGTAATTTGCTATGAGCAATATTCATTAACTAACATTACTTTGGGCATGTCAGCCTTACAGTACAATTTACCCATCTTTTACGCTAGGTTAACTTACTAGTACAAAAAGGCTTATTTTTTTGTACCTTGGGTTATTAAACCACAACCTGTTACAAGTAATATTTGCTATTTAGCACATTTAAGACATGCAGACTTTACAATACAATAGACCTACTCTGACTGTTTTAATTGATTTTACACTACTTAAGATGTATGAATTTACTGCTTTTAGGTTGTAGTACCGTTCAACTATCCTGAGTTTACTAGCAGAAGAGTGTTTACCTCTGAATGGATATATGGGGAAAAGTTGAGCCAAAGTAAGGCAACTGATGTGCAGACTCTAGTTTCAGTAGGAGTAATGGCTTACTTAACGCAGGTGATCATAAGAAACTGTTCCAGAAATATATGAACTTTATATGTAAAAAAAGAAAAGTCAATTTGAGGCGAGATTTACTCTACAATGAATTATGGTCAATTTATTTCACACACCCCCCCCCCCCCGATTCGGGACTCAAATAAGGACCGGAAATTGGTGAAAAGGTAGAAAGTGTTACCAAAGCTTGACCAAAAGAAGGATTTTAAGACCGATAGGGAAATGTATTCGTAAACATTAGAGCATCCTTTTGAGCTACGTTTTTTTATGAAGGCAGTCCCAAAACTGCTTGAAATCATTAAATATCTATAAAACTGTTATGAGGTTATTTAAATAAAAAGAAGAATTTTAAGAACAATGAATATGCCCAAAATATCTTTGTGGCTTTTCAGCTCACAATGAGTTCAGCTTTGTTAAAAAGATCATTTGAGATTAATATATGACACTGTCTGTTGGTGTTATGGAATATTTAACATAGGTTACTACATTAACCCTGTTAACATATTGCTCGCTATGTTTAGTTCTATGCTAGTGTATAGTAGTGCAGACTACTATAGTTTATAATCTAGTATGCGAGCTTTTATTTGAATAAGCAGCTACCGAAAAGTTTTATTGAACAATTCTATATAGACGTATAACTTTGCACTTCAAACTATAATATCACTCTGTCTTTTCGTACCTTTTCTCTCTGCTGTCTCCGCATCTCTAATCACCATCAACGACTAATTCTAACAAACAGTCCTAAAATTAGTAAAAATATTGACTTGACAATTAAATTGTATTAAATACTGTCAACTTGAACTTCTGAAAGAAATGAAAAATTCCAGAATTGTTGGTAAAGTAAAAAAAACCAAAGAAGGATTTACAAATGCGTTAGTAGTGAAACAAGATTTGGGCAGACGAAATGGTACCTTGGTGACTTTTCAGATCACAATGCAATGTGTGCCTTATTGCTGAAACGTCACTTTCAGAATAATTTATGAAAGGTTTTAAGTCTATATATAGAATAATTTATTGGCCTGTTGTGCACTTTTCATTTTCTCTTAGTTGTTCTTAGATTGAACTATAAGTGCATTTTTTTATTATTTCGAAACTCACCAATACAACAAATCAGTAATGTTATCAATTCTAGAATTTTCTCTTATAAACTATGTAAAGTATGCGTTTCTTCGTTTTTTGTTTAAAATGTAGCTGTTGGATAGCGGTCTATTTCATGCAGGTATATTCTAATTTTTTTCAGTGCGACATACGTGAACATTGCTATATATACATATATGTATACATGGATATATTCATACACATACGCACATAAATGTATACATATCATACCCGCATATACGTTAATATACACATTTACATACATATTCATACACGCATATATGTTTATATACATATACGTACATACTTATATACATACATTCTCATTCGTATATACCTGTAAATACACATATATACATAAATGTATACATTTTCATTCACATATACAAATGCTTCAAGTACATGTATAAATATATACATATATACTTTAGCCCGATAGTCTAACTGACAAACTTTTGTCCACATAGAAAAATATATACTGATTTCTTTATTTTTGTCTTTTTTCTTCCCATTATTATTTCGGATTGCTGAAATTTTTGGAAACTCAATGGTGCTGGCTTTGTTTATTCGGTCCAATAAAGACCCTCATCGTAAGTTCCTGTACGTATATAATTTAATACATTGAATTATAATTTTCATAATACGGTAGCTGCAGTCGTAACTTGCAATTAATGCAGGTAAAAGTTCAATTCTTTTTTGCCTTTTGTTAATAGCAGATGATTATTTTTAAGTGATGAGTACAAAATTGATATGCAACTGATTAGTTTGGTTGCGGTTAGCAATGTGCTTTCACAACACATATTAACTGCGTTAACAATTAAGCGCATTATTGATTTACATCGTTATTGGTAAATGATTATAGAATTGAATAACGGAGTGAAAATAATTGATAGAGCGTTAATGATTAACAGGGCGTTAATGATTAACAGGGCGTTAATGATTAACAGCAAAAATGGTGAAATTATTCCATCTTCACTCACTCTAATCCTCCACTGATTGGTTAAAATTTCCTTTGTCAGAAAAGTATGGATAAAAATATTCAAAGCTATAAAAGATAATGTAGTGGTTAAAATCTATTAAAACTTGATTCCGCAACAAATTTTTCTCTATTTTCCACCTATTTTCTGTATATTTGTGTTTTTTTGGTAAGCTTTTATCATTTTTTCTTGAATTTGTCACTTTTAATTTTCACTTACATTATGTGCTGCTATGTTTTTTTAATGCATAAGAAAAAACTGCACCATATGTAAAATTCGACCAATACGTATGAAAATGAAGGTAAATGAATTCTGACAAAACGAAAAGAAGGTTTTTAAAAACAAATCACTATGAAAATGAAGTTTTGATTGGACCAAAAAGTACCTTGTTCTGAAGTTTGAGCTCATAATGAGTTTATTTTAGTGAAAAGAGGGGATTTCAGAATAGTTTTTGAATGGTAAAAAATTTATGTTGAGTTAGGATTACACTTGTATCATTAAGATATTGAATTCAATTTTAGAAAATTTTCAGACTTACAATTACCTTAATATCAATCTAATAGCGTGCACGTATAAATGAATTAATGTGGCGTGCATACATACTGACACATATTTGTACATGCTAACACTATGCTTATATGCCAATTCATTTTGACTGATACATACTAACATACCTGTAATTTTGAAATTGATGCAATTCGTGTAGCTGGAAATCTGATTCGTACTCCGGAAGGAAAATTGGCTATACTCGATTTCGGTTTAATGACTGAAATAACTGACGATCAAAAGTACGGCATGATTGAAGCGATCAGTCACCTGGTTCATCGGGACTACAGTAGTATTGGAGACGACTTTAAACGACTGGATTTCATTCCAGAAAATGTTGATGTGAGCCCTATCGTTCCGGCGCTAACCAATGTAAGTAAGTTTTAGAACGTATATATTAATGTATTGATGGCGTAATCATACATGTAATATCTATATGAACAGATAAGTAATTTTAATATGAGTGCATATTACAATATATATGTTAATAAATATAGAATAAAATCAGAAATGCATAATGCAATCTCAAACGTTGTAACTGAATTTAAAAATGTACGTGCAAAATGCATGTTTGTATGCAATATTTTTCAACTTGATATTATTCCAGAAGATTTTATTCTAGAAGAATTTCTATGGCTGTGTAACTTCAATAAGGCCACTCTGCTTGATCTGTACATAGTACAGCATATGCATGCAGTACGTTACTTGGATGTACCAAATTTTCATTTGAAGTGAATAGAAGAAAAGTCTATTGTACCTACTTATGAATCGAATTTGCAAATGTAATGAATTCCAAGACACATTGGTGATCTGGTATTTGTTTGGTGATGTCATCATCTGTTCCATCAAAAAAGTTGCTAAAAATTTGTATTCGATAATTGAAGAATAGTAACTCAACTTCAGGATTGAGTATTCTTTTCACCTAAGTAAAATGACATACCAAATGAGTGCCGCCATGCTAAGGAGTTGTGCGAATTTCGGATATATTACTAATTTTTGATTTATCGTAGGTTTTCGATGCAGCATTAGCAGGCGGAGGGGCTAAGTCTATTAATTTTCAAGAATTAGCTGGAGATCTGGCCCAGATAACGTTCGAGTACCCATTTCGTATTCCTCCTTATTTTGCTCTTGTTATTAGGGCCATTGGCGTATTGGAAGGAATTGCTCTGGTTGGAAATCCAAAGTTTGCCATCATTGATGAGGTACATACGTATTTATAAGTTTAGATGTATGCATGCGTATAAGCATTACTGTATCTGTACAAATATATATGTATACAATTGTATGTTAGAATCAGTAGTTACGCATCAGTATCTATGATTGATGAGTTATATTACGTATGTATACTTGTATGTCTGTAGTTTAATTCGTATCTGTATGTTTTTATACTGTTTGGCGATATATATAAAATACATATGTATATTTCATACTGGCAGTTTTGTCAGTTCAATTTATTTTCCACAAAGAGTATATCATTAAACATGTACGCTTTATTGGTGAAGATTGACTAAATATATATGTATATATGAAATATCCCTGACAATATCTACATGCAAGTATGTATGTAGAAGTATGTAACTACGACTGTGTGATTCGATATGTGACATGCAATTATATATATATATATATGTTTATATGTATTCATGTGCTACTGGGCAGCTAGATAGATATTATTGTCGAATATACGTGTATCTAAGAAAATGAAGTTATACTAGGCATATACGTAAATTAACAATGACTTTGCAACAAATTTGTATGCGTATATTTTACTATTAAGTGATTCGAAGCATTAATTGTCATGTATTTATATAAAAGTGATTTTTTTATTTTAGGCATATCCTTATATTAGCAAAAGACTGCTTACTGATGAAAGCCCTAGGTTAAGAGCAGCTCTGCGATATATGATTTATGGAAAATCGAATGTGTTCGATGTAGAAAGACTAATTGACTTATTACAAGCCTTCGAAGCATTTACTGATGTGCGAGATGATACGGTAATAAAGTTGAAAAATTAAATTCTAGTGTTAAATTTAAAACTATTTACTAATTTTTCAAAGTAGAAGTTTAATATTGCCTTATTCACTAGTGCATTTTTATGGTATTTGAAATTCACCGTCCAATCAAATATGAAAAATTTTGGGGGTTTTTATTGGCTGAAATGTATTTTTAAATTTTGCCAGCACGAAATTACATGCAGTGCATTTGAAATATAACTCGCTGCAAATAGTTACATGTTTATGATTTATATTGATACTAACTAATGCAGTATATTATCCAGTATACTAGCCTTTATAGGAATATGAAGTTACTGAAGAAGTTTCTAAAACAATTCTACATTAAAGTATAATTGTGTCCTTCAATCATAATATGACACTGTCTTTTCTGGCCTTCTCACTCTGCATCTCTGTGCACTATCACCAACTTATCGTAGTGTATATATGTATAATGAATGGCTAGCCCTATCTTGAATAAGAAGATTGAAGCTCAGGGTACCTTATATTTTTTTAATGCTTTTAGGCCTCGAAAGGAGGGAGTCGAAAGTCGGGAGAATCTCAAACTGCAGCTCAAACCCGTGAAGCGCTTCGATTCCTGTTTAGTAAAGATGGTGAATTTTTCCGTGAATTTTTGCTCGATGAGGTATTTAAAAAATAAAAATGATAGTATTGCAGAGAAACTTGTAGCTGCAGTAAACTTGAAATGTCATGAATTTATTTGGACCACTGAATTAATTTATTATGTATCTGAAAGTGATTTTGGATAGAAATAACTTTTCTATTTACTCGTTGTAAGTAGAAATTGGTTAAAAGCAATTTCGTAATGTGCCTTTTTTTCGTTGCAGGTGAAATTTTTTAGTTTATAGGAGAATTGGTTCTACAACTTTTTGTATATTTTCAGAATATTCATTCAGATCAAATTCTTTTATTCCCGGATTTTACTGTTCATGGCAAATTGTGCAAATATTCAGCTTGTTTATTTAACTTTTCGCGCATATTGTGAAAAAACCTCCTAAATCGGACACCTCAAATGTTCAATTTGAGGAGGTGCGTCCAGATATACAAGGGAAGAATTAAAAGAAATTTATTACTAATAAGTTATTCTCAGATACTATTGGTAGAAAATAGTTACTTTTAAATTTCATAAAAAAATATTAACACTATAATTCAGATATCTTTTTTTCTATTCAAGTCATTCATATGTTAACTTTTGATAAGCAAAAAATTGATCCTTTTATGTCCATTTATTAACTTTTTTTCTTGAAGATTATTTGTGGTAACAAATTTAGCGTCCAATGTAACAAGGTGTTCACCTATGAAAGGTATATCAAATGCAGAAACTGCTCATCGTCTTGTCAGCTGTCCAGTTTACCATAGTATCAGATATGTGCTGTTTCCTGGACTCCTGCCTATTTCACTTGTTGACATGAAAAAAATTCGAAGCTGAATGAATTCGAATCCAACTTTATTTATTGAAAAAATAGTCAAAAAATTCATTTTAATTCTACTAAATAAATTATACATAGAAGCTACTTAAAATATGTAGTGTACTCTATATATCCAAAATTCATTATGGCACAATTCGACTTGCATAGAGATAAAAAGTGTCCGACTTGTGAGGTTTCACTCTATATTTTTACATATGTAGGTTGTACGTGGTGCCGATTGTCTAGGTAGAGATGCGGTTCGAGAGTTAGCATTTACTCTCGGTTTTCGTGGGCCAAATATACCCGGGGTCTTTAAAGCAGCTGCACCTAAATTAAGCCCTGATGATAGAAAGGTATGTAGAGAGTGCCCAATCCCCCCTCCCTCCCATTCTAGCAATAAAAGTCAACTTGTACATACAATCATACTAACAATCCATACTAAATTACATATGAAAGGCAGGTTAAAACTACTATAGAGAATAGATTCTGAATGTACAATAATGGTTCTGCTCGGGTCATGCGAATAGCAATACATTTTCAAACTCTGCACAAATCCAAAATATGTGAAGTCTTACAAGTTTGATTGACTTCGGACTTTTCAAGGCATGTTAATCTAGAATATTTGTGTGCGCATGTTATGTACATTCTGTCTCATTTATTCTTGTCCAGTTAAGGAGACTTACATTCTGTCATGTCATGCCAAATTTAACTGGTCTAAATAATGTCAATCGATAAATTGCTTTACGCCGAAAGAAGGCGATAAACTAAACAGTTTATAATTACTGTGCCATTTACGGTCGTACATAATTATTACAAGGCAATTTGGGGATAATAGCTTTTTGAGTTAATTATTCTGTATATACTATTTAAATAATCATTATATGGGCACTGGTCTTTCATCCAGCTTGTCAATTCTTTACAAGAAAAGCTTTCTTGGAAAATAAATTTATCATGTGCGCATATAGATATTGTAAATATTCTTCTGTTTATACGATCGGATGGCCGAGCGGTCTAAGGCGCCAGTTTAAGGCACTGGTCTTCATTGGCGTGGGTTCAAATCCCACTCCGGTCAAAAATATTTAGTTTGGATAACTAGAATTGCGAAATATGTAACTGTGTATCAACTAGAATGAGCCCTTTTGTTGGTTAAAATGCAGTTTTCAAGTATAGTTGGCCCATTATGTAGTTTACTCTATGGTTGTATGTTATACTTTGATTATATAAACCTGTCTTCTGGTAACTTGGTAAAACTTTTCAATTGGTCTTTTTCATTTCAATTCGCCTTTTTTTCCAGCATTTCATGTATGTGCTTAAGAAACAAGTAGAACAATTGTAACCAAACCATTGCTCCCACTTTTTTGGTAATTATATTTGTCAACATATTCCTAAAAGTTCTGTAGCCCCTAATATTTTTCCAACAAACTTGATAAAAGAATGCTTTTGTGCTTATAGCGTACATCCACAGAAATTTCTGTACATACACATTGTACAACCGTGTACACCATACAGTGGCAATTAATGCTTTAGCTTATACCAGCATAACTGTAAAAGCAGAGCAATTTCAAACTGCCACATCATCAGACCCTTAACCGTAGGCCTCGATTTTTCCATTGAGTTAAACTGATTTTAATTCTTTACCTACTCTCTCTTGGCTTCACAAAATGATTTAACTTTTTGTATTTTAATATGAATTTTTTATTATATTATAGATTATTTACTTACAATATAGACTTGAAATCCACCATGGATTTTTTATTTGATATAATCATTTTATCACAATATTAAACAGGTTGTGGACAATACAAGACGACTTATCTCTTTTTTCCTCGGAGATGTGGGAAATTCGTTTGAGGCAGTAAATCGAATTACACCGTACAATCCTGGTTCAGGCCTATTCGGTTTGAGGGTAAATGTGCCCGCCGCATTTGATTTACTCGGGTCCACTTCGGCAAGTAAACTGCAGGTAAGGTTGAACACTTTTGATCCTCACAGGCACAATCAGTATTGCCTATTTCAATCGAGTTAAGGCACAATTAGCCTTCGAATAATTACTATCATAGATTAAAACAATTTTTTCTAACAAAAAAATTTTTTCGGTAAAAAATATTCTGTTTTTAACTTTGATAATTTCAGTTGGTTTTTGTTGGTGACATTCATTAATTTCAGGGTTGCTGGTGGCTCTAATAAGAATGCTGACACACTTTATTCAAATGTAACACATGGGCGTTGTGTTTTCATTTCAAACTTGTATTTTTGTAAATCCATTATTCAGATGTTTTATTTGAAGAGAATGGCTAAACCTTGGACATGTTTCTTTACATCTTTTTGAAAAATATTTTGAATAAAATATGCCATATGAATATGAATTACTTTTTTAATTCAGTAGATTATTCAAATATAAATTAAAATTACTTAAAATATAGTAAAGTGCACATATTGCAAAATTAAATTTAATCTTTTATATCCAAATATTTTAATGATCATCAAATAAATTTTTTTTATTATTTGTAAATTTTTCTAAACTGTTTTTTAATTTTTTCTGAAGAGATAACATCTATAAAAAAACAATAAAATAGAGCTTAAAAAAGAATAAAAGATTTGATCCAAAAAATATTGAGCTGTCTAAAATAAATTTTCATTACTTTTTTTGTATTACTGATGCTTTATGAGAAAAAATCTAATGCATTTGTATTGTTTTCTTTATTTTAGGCTGAATTAGCTCCTATTTTTAGAGAATTAGGGCCGGATATGCGTTCTTTTGGGTTAATGATTGTTGGACGATTAACAGAAAAGTTAACAACACGAGTGTTACGTTATGCATCTGACAGGTTATTGAAAATCTTATGATTATTTGAGCAGATTTTCCTAATATTTTTCGAAAACTTTTTTCAAATAATTTAATTTTTTTCTTTTTTTATTACATTTACATAATTTTTCATTTTAGACATGAAAACAAAAAATTTGTCACTGATTTTTTAAATTATTTTAAACATTTTCTCTAGGGTTCTCGGTAACTATTACGGCTCTACAAACACAGTTGGAACAGTCGGAACAACGCAAGCAAACTCGAGTATAAATAATGACTCGAAACGACTCGTTAGCGATCAGGCTCGATCAAGTCGTTTCTATACTTGAGTAAAATTGTAATATAAATCACTTTTTCTGTACTTTTTTTTATTACAAATTGAGTCACTTTACCTGTGTATGAAGTCATATTAATCAATATTATAATGGGGTTTTCATAGGGGATAAAATCAGTTAATTTCAAACAAACTCGATGGAAAATTCAATTCCTCAAACTGATGGGTTGCTGATATTTGTATGGCAGTGTCCAGTTGCTCTGTTCTAATTAGATGTTTATGCTGTCCGCAAAATTATTTCTCAAACATAAGGTCCTAGATAAGGAAATGTAAACAAAAACATTCTTTTCAAGTAAACATACGAAAAATTTATGGTGATCTTTCGTTTTGGACAAATATCAGTTATCAAGGCAGAAACACACATGTAGTAGCAGTTTTGGCTACACCAGCATCAGTATTATTTTAAAGTAAACTAGATCTGAGATCGAACCAAATTGGCGATATGCAATCAACTGTTTCAAAATATGATATGCCGTACTTCATTGTATCGGTACTACAATTTATCATGAATGGTATGCAGCAGAGCAAAATTTCGGGCACGAATTTATGGTTTAAATTTTTTTTCTTCTCGCACTTACTAAGTAATAAAATTGTAAAGACTCTCGTCACCAACAATCTGAAAGACTAAATCTTCATGAAATGGCATCAGGTAAAATTTTTCCATGAACATTTTTTACTAGCAGTTACAATTGAAAAGTTATGTGAGTTAATAATTCGTAGATCAATATTTCCAACACGGAATTGAATACACTTTGCTGGACCTGTACAAGTTTTAATTTCATCAATATTGCCATCACAACATTTCAGCCAAAAAATCTACTTATTGGCAGATGAATAACTTTCTGTTGAAAAAATTTCAAAAAAGAGCCACAAATGCTTTGATTTATCAAGTAGTAAAAAAGTAATCTTCTTCGTACCTATGTAATGCCAGACTATTAGCAGTAGTATCAACTTTAAAAAAGCAGTAGGTCATATAAGTTTTTATAATATTCATCAAACTAACTATTTTTTACAAGAGCATCAATATGTCAATACCAGAGATGTCTTACATTTCTATTTTTGTAGACTTTGCAATGTTTAAGTTTGCTATTTTTTATCATTTTTAAATTACCAATTTTAACTATAATATTTCTGGTGAAAGATGCCTATGAAGTAATTGTCCCCAGTTTTACAAAGAAGTCTCAAAAGCCTTTAATCCTGGCATCCAATGTTAAAATTTGGTTATAACCATGGGTATTGACAACACTTCTAATAGGTAACTGCATCAAAAACTTATGGTAACTTTCTTCGGGACACTTTCTGTGTCAACTACTATGATTGTGAACTATTGGCTAGGGCCTACTCAATATTTGACGCTAAATTTCATGGAAATTTCTTTCTGATACTTTCACTGCTATTAGCACATTTACCACCTTCAACATTGCAAGAGATATTATGTTTGTGCCAGAGCATCTACTCAAAAAGTTTTTTTCTTGTAGCCAAGCTGATGATTATGTCAATGCTCATCTAGTCAAATAATGAAAACCAAATTCATGGTAAATACACTCTATCAGCTTTAATTGCTATAGATGTACTAGGCAAAACTGTTATTTCTATCTACAATTAGAGCGTAATGCTCAATTCATCGAAAAGAAATCAATATATTGCCTCAAATAAGTTGGTTGCAACTATATTTGTGTACTCGGCAATCCCTTTTTAAAAATAGCTACGATGAGATTTCAGACCATTCATTTCAATACCAAAACATACACTAGCCATAGTCTGACAAAAGGCTAGAGGTAAAGATATCATAACCTAAAAGAAAATTGAATACTTAGTGTCCACATTGATTTGTGCTAGTTACTTGCAATTGGCAAATTTAAGCAGGTAGTAATTTCTTAATAATTTGAGATTTTAATCTTACTACTGTAATTGTATACGCATGTGTCTTCAATTGAAAACTTATGTTGAAGATCACTACTCGATTAAAAGAAAGAGCATAATTCTGTGGACTTTGAATTTGCTGAACCACTATAAAAACTTTGTGGATGTTCAGTTTATACACAGCATATTTTAACATAAGAATGTTGCAATTGTCAGGAATATAAAATACAACATAAAGACAAGGAATTTGTGACAGAATATGTATATTATTATATCCTAAATTGTGTTGATAGAAGTGAGATAACTTCATCAACACAACAATAAAATATCTCTTACTAAAACTCGTTCTTATAATTCAAACAGGAACTTGTTCTCATAGTCAGAACTGAAACTTTAACATAGCATTAGGAGAAACGTACCGCAACTACAGAATAAAATTAACTCTCTTAGAGGTTGATTCCTAACAGCAATGCAGTTATCGGATAGTTACTGCTTATTTTTTATTTTGACGCTAATGGAGTTTACAAATTGTTGTTTACCTATAAAAGTATTCAGTCTCCAATGATATTCACTTTGATCAGTGCACAGCAGTTTTATGCAACTACTAGAATGCCAATTTGTATAATTTTGACCACAATACATGATGCCTATTTTTACACTGCATTTCAAAAAAACAGATGCTGCAGTTTGCATAATTGTTTTTAAAACTATTATAGTATTGTAATGGTTAAGATAGTGTACTCTTGTTATCCTCTAGCTTTTGAGTCATGTAACTTCAGCAATAGGGTTTGAGATTGCTGGCTAAATTTGGTGATGAAGGATTCAAAATGGATTTGCATTGTAGATGGCTGCCCCAATAGTGTCATAATTTATACTTTTGCATCTACAGGTATATAATCTTTGTGTCTGTCATATAAGTTACACTAGCAAACACTACCAGCACAAACTTCCTAGTTTTTACTCAGACATTGTATTTCTTGATGCATCTTTAAAGCTCTTTTTCTTGATGCTTTTAATTCTTCCAGCTCTAGCTGCGATGATTGCGTCATGCACATATACTTCTATGCCTGGCTTCTACCGTACCATGTGGGCTGTAGCATACTGAAAAAGTATGTTATGGTCTTTGTCCCCAAGTACAAACTTCTAAGTTGGAAGTGTAGCCATTCCATCTAAATGTAACTCTTTGTGGTGTATTTTCCATTTTGAGGCACTGATGATCCAGTGCTGCTAAGTCAAAAGATAAAAAAATTCATCCAATAATGGGTTTCATGAATAGTGAAACTGGGCAGTATATCATCTAATAATTGTATTTAGTTTTTAGAAATCTATGCACATGAGTATTGGTCATATTTACTAGCATCATCCATTGACACAACTTGCAAAGTATAATTTCTGCAGGAAATTATTGATGCTTATGCTAAATTCAGTTCTAAAGATATAACCTACAAATCAAATCTATGAGACCTCTACTGAATTGTAATAAAATATTGTCTCAATGATGCTGTCAGGACTATTGCATCTATATCTCTTATATATGCCCCACTTTTTACCACTCTTCATATTACACCGATTATATCACAAAATACCACATTCTACATGTTACCCCAAATATAATGTGTGATCTACAAAATCCTATTTTGCAGTTACTTTGGTAATTTTTGAATTCACAAATATTATTCCAAAATGTTTCATGTGTTCCTGAAATTACCCTTGTGTGGCCTGCATGAAATACTTTGCAATACATTTTTCTTTCTTACTCCTCTACAATATTACCATATGCGTAGCATGCTGGTTCTTCTGGCAATGTTGCTGAGTTATTGTAGTTGTCAGTCCATCTTATCTCTTGTAATATATTACTATCCTTTTTTCTTTGTTTTGTTCTAGTGTGTTACAAATTAACTCCCTCAGGGATTAATTCTATTTTTACAGCTGCAGTCAGTTTTTGCTTATGACGTTCCAAGTATATTGGCTGCACAAATGCTAGTAGGGTTATATATTTTGTTGTGTTGATAGAGTTAGCTCACTTCTATAAACACAATTAGTGCATGATAAACATACACATTTCTGCCACAGTTTCTTGTACTTAGTTGTGTTACATGTTTCTAACAGTGCCGCAACAGTAACATTGCGGTACCTTCCTTTCTACACTACTTTCATTATAACAGATACATCCCCAGTATTTTTCCATAAATTACAAAAATCCGAGCATTCAGAATCTTTTATCATTTTTTCCATTGAGTGCAAAAAGTCCAATACAACTAGCAAGTTCCACCTTGATTTGCCACAAACTTATGCTCAATGCAAAGCTACTAAGAGACTATATAGATTAGTTATTTGTTGCCAGTCATGGTATATACTTCACTTCCAGCTATTACCCATGAATTAAGATAAAGAACCTTTTCTAGTGTACTGTTTCCAAGTGTTTGGAATATGGTATAGCTTCTATATCCAGTTACTTTCATTTTATGCCTATTCTGCACCTCTTCTGCACTTAATCAAAATACGCAATGCTCTTCAACTTTATAGACTCCTGAAAAATACTCTCATCTATGTCCAACTCATTTGATAGTGTAAACTCAATCCACTTTCCTAGCTAAATTTTTTTCTTGAGACTTTTCCACATTTTAGACACACAAACACTTGGCTTTCAGATGGCCAGTTAAGCATCAGCTGTGGAATTGATGACAGAGGTATTAGTACACAACCTGCAAATGTACCTTTCCTTTGTATGCACTACTAGTAGATAGCATTGTGCTATTTCATGGCCATTTTGAAATGAATAGCTGCCACCCCCAATATTTCTCCTCTGTTCCTGTTTCCAGCCTAAAGAGTAGGCTTGTTTCAATCTATACCAACTTCTTTGGAAGCTTATATCTTAGAACTACAATTGTCATGGCAATTTCAATCTACATTTCAACTCCTTGCAGACTGCCAGCCTACACTGCAGTCATGTATTTTATAATGCGCACTATACCATTATAATGCCTATTGTGAAGTAAAACACTTTTAAAGTGAAAAAATGTCAGTTTTCTTCAGGATTGCAAAAATTTGCAAGTTTAAAAACAAAAATATGACAAACTTTGAGATCCAATCTCTTTTCAACTACTTATTTACTGTCATTCATTTAAAGCACACTAGATGTTGCATAAGTTATTTTTGAACTTCAGCATTCATCCAAAACATTTAACCAGGGGCTGTTCAAATAGCCCAATATTTTTTTCTAAAGATGCCAAAAAGGATGCAATATATCTGGTGACTTTCTATAAGTTTTCTACACACTGTAAATAAAAAAAAATTTAGATCTAGTTGAATCTGGGTACATCAATACCCAAACTGCTCATACTGCATAACTGCTTACACTTGTGAACTGTCTCAAAACCACGAGAAAAAGGATGTTTTACCAGAGTTGGAGGGGAGTAACATAATTGGCAGAATACAAGCATGGTAGGCTTTTTAATACGGACAGTGTGGATAAGTCAGAATGTGGTTAATTCACTGCACTGAGCTTATCCTACTTGCTCACTGTGTTGAGATAAAAGAAAAGACGATACAATAATATAGTATATTAGAGGTACCTAAAGTGTGTGTGTGAAGTCCGATGTACGGCAGAGGGCAGACAAACAGCAAAACAAAGAAAAGATTTAATAAAATA
>JAULBW010003812.1:0-21812 GCA_032358265.1 Vaucheria bursata | reverse complement strand
TGTTCAATCTAACTCAAGTTTGGTTGATTTTAATATTACAAGAATGCAACCAATACATATGGAAGGAACAACGTCATCTACAGCAATACCAGCAAGTAGGACCAACTGTTCTAATGTAACAACAACCACAAGCTCCAAAGTAACAACAATCACAAATCCCATCACAAATCCCAACACAAATCCCATCAGAAATCCAAACACAACTACGACGGCACCCATACCTACAATCAAAACCACAACTTCTAACGTAGTAACTACTACAACAACCACCACTACAACAACAACAACCATAACAACCACTTGGACCTCGTCAAACACTATTACGACATAATACACTAATCAGCAATCAATCATACATCTTTTGCTTTAATATGTGAACATTTACTAGTAACCATTAATAAAACAAAGAAAATTAAACATTATCGGAAAAATAAAGTGATGTACTAATGATTGTGTATGACAAGTAGTTGCATTTATAAACTGTATGATTAATTTTATTAAATATTATAAGTATAAAAATCAATTTCTACACATGATGAAAATTTATCATAGATTAATTTCCACAAATATTATAGGTACATGTACAATATAAATAAATAAAATAATGCTAAACAGGATTACAACACAATATATCAGAAAATATTAGGTCGTTTGAAAATGAGAATCCAATTACAAATAAATAATATCAAACCTATACATTGATTCAAAAACAGAAAAAAAAAATCATTCACAAAACATATTTTACTTATCATAAATAAAAAAGAGCAGATATATATTAGCATCTCACGTAAGATTATCTTGACAGTATGTTTTATATTGCTACTACGGATCAAGGAGATATTAGTATTTCAACTACTAGTTTTACTCCTTATGAGAGATTAAACCAATTGCAAAAAGGTCAAGCTGGTCAACATCCTGCAAATATTAATAAAAGCTGTAGAGAACGTGGATTAGAACCAAATTGGAGTTTTGTCTTATTAGTTACAGGGTTTGAAAATGAAAAACAAGCAGCCCAATTCAAATATGATACCAAAACATCTGGACCTTTTAAACGACATAGAGATGAATTAAAAAAACAGTTTATAAATACAAGTCATATTCAATACATTGATCAACCATTTTCTATTCCTATATCTGTTTGGGATTTTATAGAGAGAATTACACCAACTTCAACTATTTTATCATCAGTAAAAAATACAATAATAGCTTTAGCTTCATCTTCTTGGAGTGGTAAAAATCTAACGTTATCTTGGTGGAATGCAGCACGATATCGTCCTACTGATTTGCAGTTTGTATTTCAAGCAACAAATGCAATATTGACTGAATCACAGTATAGTTCGTTAAATGCAGCTATTGATAATAATTTAGATCATAATAACAACCTTTTGAGTCCTTTTTCCTTTTATAATAATGGTGTTAGTAATGGGAGAAATTATACTGCTAGTCAGTACAATAGTACATATTCTAATGAGGATAATAATGCTGCTAATATAATTGCAAATATACCAAACAATAACTTTTCAGAAGTTAATGATACTGTGAGCCTATCTGGACAATTTAATGGTGTTCTTCAAAGTACAGATGATTTTACATTTTGATGAGTAGAATCATCTTTCAATTATCATCATGAATTGCTGATTATTGGATCACTAAATTTTTCCTCATTAAGTATATTAATAAGATATATCATAAGGAAACCAACAAATAAACATACTAAAAAAACGAAACAGGTCAGAAAATGGTGTATTCATTATAATGTGCCAAATCAATTGCTCTCTCACCAATTACTTTTGTATGTGTTGATATTTCTTTTGTTTGTTGTAATCTATTTTGTAGCCAATGTAGTTGACTTGTAACTTATTTTGTAATTTATTTTGTAATTTACTTGTAGTCTGTTTGTCATTTATTTGTAATATATTTGTTATTATTAGTTAATTTGTAATTTATTTGTAATTTATTTGTAATTTATTTGTAATTTATTTGTAATTTATTTGTAATTTATTTGTAATTTATATGTACGTTGTATGTAATGTGTATGTAATTTTAGGTGTATTTTATCCTTAATTTTAGGTGTATTTTATTGTAGTTGGTTTGTAGTTATAAATGGTTATAACAAAATATTATGTACTGGTGTAAAGAAATATCGTTTAGATATTTGCTACTATTTGCCAATTTATCAATATTAGGATAATATTTGTCATTATCATACATACAGTTTTCTTGTATTGCTATTACTACTGTTTTGGAAAATAAAATTGATTTGTTTGGGAAGAAAAGTTAACAATTAATATCAATATGAATTAATACTTGTTAATTTACAATTCACTCATTTGACAAAAATATTCTTTAATTATATCAAATAGTATATTTTATTACATTCAACAGTGTTAATGCTTTGTGTGTAAGTAGGGCTGACAATGTAATAAAACAATAATAGTAATAATAACACATTAGTAATACAGTAACAGCAATAACGATAATACTAATAACAATAGCAGCTGCAATTATAACAATAATAGTACAAATAACAATACCATATAACAATAATAATAACAGTAGCAATAGCAGATAAGCATAATAAGTATAAAACTAACTACCAACTATAGCTGAAACAATACGAAATAATAACTAATAAGATATTAATAGTTGTATTAGCAATAATAGTACAATACGCATAATAACTTTAAATCCATTGTTACAGTAAACAATAAGAACAACAACTGGGAAAAAGGCAAGTATATTCGAATTATCCACCACTAAATATTTGGGCTGAAATGCAAGTTTACGTGAATCAGAATGACAAAATGAAAACTAGTAAATACAATAAATGATAACATAAAGGTGACAAGAACTGCTGCTGCTTCTAAAGGAAATAATAGGAAATACTTTAAAACTAAAATTACATGTTTAATTTAGTTTAGTGTTACACACCTTTAAATCATAAATGCATGATGACATTAATTGTTACTTTGGTACACTATTGTAACTGTTTTAATGCTTTCTCTGCTAGTTCTTTTCGTTTTTTAGCTTTCATTGCATTCTCGTAATTAATTTCAAATATTTCACACAATTCTTTATCTGTTAAATATGGACATGGATTAGTCATATATTCCAAATCTTCTCATTTGCTGGGGTAAAATTATAATGAAATGGGTAACTGATTACAGTTCTATAATAAGGTGGGTTTCTTTCTATTCCATTTAATAATAGTTCGACATTATCTTCATTAGTTGGGTCTAGATATTCATCTGAGACAATATTATTATTGTTATTATTGTTGGTCTTGTTTGGTGATTCTTGTTTTGCTGCTTTGATTATTGCTTGAGTTCTTTTCTCTTTATTTGGGTTATAATTGATATTTAAGTCTTCTTTTAGTTGTGTGGGAGTTATATTAAATCAAAAAATAAAGGAATGATTAGAAAAGTATTTACTCCACAACAAACATTTGAATTTTTACCTAATATACCTAAATTTATACATCCAGTTACCTATGATGGACTTGTATGGGCAAGACCAGGAGATCAAGTAAGTGTTTATGCATGGGCTGGATTTGATTCGTTGATTGTAAAATATACAACACAATCCAATTTACTAACATTGCAATTTAGAACTTTTATGATTAATTCTGGATTGCCTGATCATTCTCCATAATCTTTTAATAATTCATCTGCTACTTCATAAGTCATTCCTTCATGTATTTCTGAATATGGCTTCTTTTTTTGTGAATGTCCAGCTTTTCTAATAGAAGATATTGCTTTTTTTGTTAAACGATCAATTATTTTATTTCGTTCATTATCACTTAATGTATTATTGTTAGTATTGTTGTTAGAAATAGTGTTAGAATTATTACTACTGGATTGATCTGATTTCGCTTTTTTTGATTTAATAGATACCTTCGAACTGGATTTATTGTTATTGGATATAATATTGTTATTGGATATATTATTGTCGGAATTATTTTCTTTATCCAATTTTCTTTTGTTATTAGCAGTAGTATTATTATTGCTATTGTTATCGTTATTGTTATTGTTGTTATTGTTGTTATTATCGTTAGTATTTACCCTTTTAATCCACTCTGCTAATGGTGCTATTTTTTTATGTACTTTTGCCATTTTTAATTGTATTAGATGATTGTCAATATTTGTTATTGGAGCGAGATTGAGATTTTTTGAATTAGGTTGGGAAACTCCTAAATCAATTTATTAAATCCGATTATTATATATATCACCATTAAATAGACAATATCATTCTTTATAGAATATGCAACATGCATAATAGCATATAATTTGCAGAACATAAAAGGATGACCGTTAACAACCACAAAAAGGTATGATATTTGTTATTTATGCATAATTGCATGCAGCAGAAAACATATTTGTTGAATAATAGATGGATCTACTGACTCAATTACAAATATTACGTTGCAAGCATGAATTAATTGTAATGGGATTTAATCCTTCACATGCAACAAAAGCTGGTGAATTATTCAATGGAAATTTGCAACGATCAGTTGAATATTGTTGTACTCAACTAAATGAACAAAAAAATAGTAGGAATAACAACTATTGCAGTAACCATAATAAAAGTAATGTTCCTTTTCACTTGTATCAGTGGTTAGATGTTATAGATACACAGGGTAAGTTTTATATGTTAATACATAGAAAAAAAAGTTAATTTTAAAAACATTTTATATATCTGCTCATATTAACTTTAATTTATTTGTATTTGTTACATGACTTTTTTAATGATATTTAACAGATACTTGGATTGAAGCCCAAATAATATCAATAAATGGATCTCATATAAATTTAGATGATTCCCAATTAGTAAAATGTGATTTAACTTCGTTACCAAGACATATTAAATCTACTGATCCTGCAATATTAGTTCACTATAAAGGTTGGAAATCCAAACATGATGAGTGGTTAAATATTAACACAGATATGGATAGAATAGCTGATTTAAATAGGTTTAGCAGAAAACCTGATAATGTAATCAATTATAATGGACCTATTACAATAGGATTAAAATTAGATGTACTTGATACAGATGACAATTGGTTATCTGGTACAATAATAGATATTAACTATAAGCATAAATTATGTAAAATTCATTATATCGACTGGGAGGAAAAATATGATGAATGGATTAATTTTAATAGCTATAGACTTGCACAAGCGGATACTAAAATTAATCATAGTAACAATAGTACCAATCTTATTAATAACTACTTGAACCCAAACAAACGTCATAAGCACGATGGTAATAACAATAATAATAATGTTAATGATAACGACAAAAATGATATTAATCATCCTATCATAAATAAATCTAATGTTAATGCTGGTACTGATTATAGAATATGTAAATATTTATTGCGTGGATATTGTAAATATGGTGGTAATTGTAGGTTTACACATCCTACTAGCAATAATGAACAACACGTGCAGTCAAACAATAACAATAATGACATTTCAAGCAGTAACAATAGTAATAATAATAATAATAATAACAATAATAATGATAATAACAATAATAATAATAATAAACCTGATGATAATGAAAGAACAGATAATACAATTTGTGTTATTTGTTTAGATTCTCCTCGTTGTGCATTATTTATGCCCTGCAAGCATTTTGCTTGTTGTGAATCTTGTGCTAGCAATCAATCAACTTGTGCTATATGTAGGCAGGATGTTGTGACAATTATTGCACCTATCTTTATGTCATAATTGAATCGCTACAGTATCAGTTAACGTTCATTCGGCAATTTGTTATTCACATAATTATACTAAAGCCTGTTGTTACAGTTGTAGTTATTGGTCTATAATATCTTTATTGTACAACCATTCTGGATGAAATATTGATGCATAATAATACAAATTCAATATTCTTTGGTGGATTTATGTTGTTTATTATCAATATTGATTCCATTAAAATCCTCTAGTTTCACCATTATTTGTTATTCCTAAATAATGTAAATGCGATCTGGTAATGAATTATTTTGAAGTAATGTAGAATATAAAAACGAATTAAAATTAAACATAGCCATTGAATTATCGTGTATGAATATGAGATTTACTATAATATTGTTATAACGCACAATTTCTACGAATTGTGATAGTAGGATTTTCGAGATTAACTATTACAAACAACATAAAAAAAATAAACAATTTGCACATATTTGAATAAAATAATAATTATAATACAACAATAGTAAAATAAATTAACTATTAATCAATTAAATGATAATAATAATTACGATTAAAACTTAATAAGAGTATTAGAATTAAATAATTGTTTAATATCTCAATCAATAATTGATATTGTCGCCACAAATTGTATAGAATTACATGAATTAATAAATCAAGTACTTATTCACCGTACAATCTGAATTATATGCTTATGATGAATCTAGTCTGCTAATATTATGCCCATATGAATTAAGTTATAAACCATTAGCTAAATTAAAATCATTAAACACATTAATTATAATAGAATGTCATCAATTTTCTGATCAACAAAATCAAACAATAGCTTATTTAATCCAATTACAAACATTATGTATATATGATACAATTACAAAATCGTTAGATAAGATATTAATTAATAAAATAAATTTAAAAACATTGTATTTAAATTCTATTCATGGTGGATATATATCATGTAAAAATGCAATAAATAATATTAATTGTCCTAATTTAACATCATTAACATTAACTGGTAATTATAATACAAATGAATTATTATTAGATGCTATAACAATTAAAAGTTTAACTTATTTAGAATTAGATGGAGAAACAATTAATCTTAAATTATTATATAATTGTATTAATTTAAATATATTAAAATTAAATTTAATGTATGAAAATAATCAACTTTTTCAAAAAAATACAGGAGTTAAACAAGATGAATTTCCTATTATTCCTAATTTAAAACATATTATTATTAATTGTCCATCAATAATTTATATTAAATATATTAATCAACATATTATTCATAATAATAAAAATAATAAATTAGAATGTATTCAATTAGAAAATAATGGACGTCCTACTAACATTTCTACTACATTATTAGATATTATTGATTTATTACAATTATTATCTAATTTAAAACAATTAAATTTTAATATTGATGATAAAAATGATATTATAAATAATATTTCTAAATAATAATTGTAAGATAAACCTTATACAAAAATTAATACAGTTAACTCAATTAACTAATAACAATAATAATCATAATCATAATATTATAAAAGGTGTTTTACCTTCATCTCCTGTAAATCCAATAATTGCTATTACAACCATTGATGATTTAAACAATAAATTTATGAATAATAATGTTAATATGGTTACTAACAATAGTATTTTTAATAGTTGGAGTGTATTTTCAAGCGACATAATTCAATTAATATGTTTATATTTTAATTCTCCTAATCATTTAATTAATATATTTTTATTAAATAAATACTGGTCCAGGAGAAATCAATTAAAACATAATCGATGTTGGAGGAATTGTATTATTAACTTTAATAATCATAATAATGATAAAAATAATTCTACTATTGTAACTAATCTTGGAGAGATAAGTAAATTAATTGAAATAAAATTATTATGTATATTTATATTTCCTATAAGAATATTAAGTTTAAATAATTGTTTAATATCTGGTTCAATAATTTATACAATAGCAGATAATTGTTATACATTAAATGAATTAATATTTAGTGAATTATTTATTAAAACAACCCATTATGATAATGTTATACATAGAATAGGAGTTAAATGTAATCCTATACAATTAAATTATGAACCATTATCTAAATTAAAATTATTAAAATCTTTTACTATTCATAAATGTATACAATTTTCAATAGAACAAAATTCAACAATAAAATATTTAACTCAATTAAATAAATTATCATTATCTTTTGTAGATCTTGGTAGAGGATTATTAATTGAGATTGGTAATTATTTAATTAATTTACAATCATTAATAATATCAGATTCAACACAATCTGCATCTTTTCAATTGCGTAGTAGTAATAGTTTATCTAAAAAATTTGTTAATTTAACTTCATTATCTATATTTAGCATGGGAAATATACATGAGTTAATAGATGATATTATACGAATAAAAGGATAAAAATATTTAGAATTAGGAATAAATCTATCAGAAAATACAGCAACTGGAAGACAAACATTTAAATTATTATCCAATTGTATTAATTTACAAACATTAAAATTAAATGTAATAATAGAAAGTAATCAACACATTAACGCATTTGCTAGTCCTATTTTAATGTATTTAATTCAATTAGATGATTTCCCTATTATTCCTAATTTAATTCATTTAATTATATCGAGTAAAAATATTGCAATTACTCATATTAATCAATATATTGTTAATAATAAGAATAATAAATTACAATCTATTAAACTATTGTGTGATAATCAGTCTGATAGTGATAATAGTTATACTATTTATTATTGTTATCAAGATATGATTGATTTATTAAATAATTTACTTTATTTAAAACAATTATATATTAATACAAATAATCATTTGCATCAAGATAGTTTTAATCCAAATAAAGGTAAAATTATTGTTTCAAATATTTTAACTCAATATTTAAATTATAATAATAATTATTTATTTCAAAAAAATAATAAATATGAATTAATACAAAAACTTATTCAATTACAAACTAATTCTAATTGTAACACATCATAATAGTAATAATAATAACTCTCATAACATTGAATTAGCTCCTGCGTCTGTTTAAACCTCATCAATATCTATAACAAAATCTATCCACACCAATGCCTCTATATTAAATAATGATATTATCAGATTAATATTAGTTCAATTGCAACTTTAACTTGAGTACTATTAATAAATAAACATTGGAATCATTGTTGTAAACATTCATTAGCTTGGATTAATAGTAAGAAGATATATACAGCTACGCCAGAATCAACTAATCAACAACTATGTTTACATTATTTGGTACAAATATTCGTAAAATTGAGCTGTACTATAACTCAACTAATGATTGAGTAAATATAAAGGTCAACGACAATTTAGAGAAGAGCTTATCGGACAATTAATTGATAATTTCACTGCTAGAAATGCATCCTCAACTCTAACAAGCAATCCAATATTATCATTTTTTACCAGCAAGGGCAAAATAAATGCACCTCATTGGGTAAGCAAATTAGAAAATAGTACTAGTAAATCCTGTGAGTATTGTAGGAGGAACAAAATGCAGCAAAGTATGTGAATAATTGCAAGGGTGGTCATGTTATAAAGAAGAGAATTCCAAGAAGTGTTTATAATAGGTGTGAGAATTGTAATGTGGTGTTATGTTTATTTCCTTGTTTTAAACAATATCATATGCAAATCGCTGCTGAAGCGGAGGAGCAACAGTCTAATAATGAAGAATGATTGGATCCAAGCTGAACTACAATGCAGCCTACGGATATCTGGTAATTGTTGAAATAATAATACAAGATAAACAGCTTCAATTATAAATATATCAAATTCAGTCCCATACAAATAAAATTTGGAGTAATGATAATCACTTAAATGAATTGTTCACTAGTAACGAATGAATGACATTATAAATGTTCAATCAGTAATTCTGAAAATAATAAATCATTAATTAGCAGTACTCGTTTAACCCATATTTCTTGTACATTCTGAATGCCCCTCAATCAATTCAAATAAATTCAACAATTATTACCTTATGTACTCATTCAATTAATATTTAATTATTTAACAATAAATACAATAATTCATCATATTAAATGTGTAAATAAATAATGGACTACTAATAAAGATATAAACAATTCAAATTTGGAATAATAATTTATTGGTGTTAAAATATAAAATGAAATAAACGTATTGATTTACTTTATGATGATATATATGAATTGTTAGTTAAAGCAAAACCAAATAAATTAATTAATTTTCATTTAATTAATAATACTGGTCATAAAACTTTACCTTTGGGTATAGTAGGTAAGAGTAATACACATTTATCAAAATTATTATCTAATGTAACAAATCTTATTATTAATGATGTTTCATTTGATGCAACTTATTTTTGTAATGTTATTAATTTAACTAATAATATTACTACGGATTGGGATTATTGTAGTTTGTATGAACCAGTTTGTATATTAAAAATTTAGAAAAATTCATTAAATTATGCTAACATTAATAGTGCTTCTACTTATTATGCACGTAAAAGCCATCATAAAATTTTTTATTCTTCATTAAAAATATTAAAATTAATGAATACAAATTGTAATGATGAGCTATCCCTACATTGACTAATATTATTATTATTAATTTTAATTCCATTAGTAAAATAGGAATATTTTATCTATCAAATCAATTTAAAAGTTTGCAACAATCAATTTAAAATTAAGTTTGCAACAATTAGGAAAAGATATTTGTATAATAAAACAAGAATTAATTGGTCAGGAAATACATAATAATATCTATTATTATATAAATGATAATAATAACAATAATTTGTTAGCCAGTGTTCCTTCATCTATAATAAATCATTTATCAACAATCAAATCTTGATCTTAATGCTTCATTTAAATTATTATATAAAAACCTTCCTGCCTAAATTAATTCGAAACCAGCTTGTTTCACCATCACTTAAAATCCAATTAATATTCATATGAGAATGTTAAGTTATTTAGAATAGTTGTTACTATCTTGTTATTAGGAAATAAATAAACTTAACCTCTAGTATAATATTTATATTTGAAAGAAAAAACATTCATGGACACCAATTGATGAAATTTGCACGGAACTCCTAAAGATAAAAATCCAACGCCTATGTATAATGTATATACATACTATTAAATAGACAATAGAATTTTCTATATAATACAAACATGTTATATTGTTTTCCGCAATGGAGATTAAGATTTTTTCGGTCCAGTAAAAATTCAAATGTGCTTAATCTCGAATATGAATATTATATTCGCGACAAAACGATGGAGATCAATGTTATTTTAATTGTTTTGAAATAAATAATCCCTAAAGTTCATAAAATATTTGTTCGAATGTAGATGATATCAATCATGTGACTCTTATGATATGTCAATAGCTGTATTGTCTCCACTGGTTACAATACCTAAGTCCAATGCCTTAGTTAACTTATATTAGGATACAACCTTACATCAATTCAAGATCATTGGAAACTTAATCTCAACTTATGATTGTAATGGTTATAATTATCCTAGATACAAGCAGATGACAGCTAGTTATGTATATACCTCGTGATACCGATATTGACACTTTAACCAAGCTTTTTTTTATAGTATAAATTAATACTCCACACCCATTACAAGAAAATTATTTATATGCAGCTATCATATAGGAATATTTGGTTCAATTTAGACATACAATCTTATTGCAAAAAATAACTTAGTATAAAAAGATACATACTGGTAGTTTATTAAACTGGTGATTTTTATTAAACTGCTGGTTTTTATTATAATTACAATAATCTTATATTTATTTGTTTTAAATATTTAAAATTCAATTTTCATATTTTATTAAACTTAATTCAATTTGAATTTGTCAATCTACTGGTAGTTTATTAATACTGGTGGTTTACCAAACTGGTGGTTTTTATGATAACAGTAGTAAATAATATTAATATTGTTTTTATTTTTTAAATTTTTAAATTTTTAAAATTCATTTTCATTTTTGATTAAATTATTTGATTTCAATATATTAGATTATTGGTAGTTTTTATCATTATAAAACTGGTGGTTTTATTACATAATAATATTATTAATCTTTTATTATTGTTAAAAGGATATGCTATTATTCTATACAAAATATAACATTTGCTAAATGTTGTAAAAGGCTAATATACTGATAAATTGTTATTATAATCCACGTTAGTTTTATTGATTCTAACAGTAACAGTTACTGTAAAATTGTACATATTATAATCATTTCAGTTATATTATTAATATAATCATAATAATATAAAGAAATGAAATCCCATTAATAACCGTATTATTTACGTAATAGTGTATTACAAATCAGTTATTTGCTAGATTATTAACTATTATAGTCGAAATTTTATCAACAATAACAATAATATTCTATGTAATTATATGTATGATACTAAATATAATAAACATTTGATACAATCCACTTAACTAATTATTTGCAATTAATTCGCGATATTATTGGTGATATACAATTGTTAGTATATGCATTTTTTGGTTCAATTCAACAATAAAGAATAAGCCTCCGTTAAACTATGTCCTGTTATTGTACATTACAGATTATATACACAATTATTAGATAAATTATTAAAGATCACACAATATAATGATAATATTATGACATTAAGAATAAATAACATACCATTAATTATTATATGGGTAGTTATATCTACGTTAAGTATAATATCATTACAATCTAGTTTTAATTCAATGTCTTATGATATTAATGTTGTACTGGTTTAAACGATAGTACTGTAAATATAAATGAAACTTTTACTGAAACCTAAGTAGTCAAGATAACATTATGAATTGATACTATTTTAAGAATAAATATATCCGATAGTCCTTATTAAATAAGTACAAATTGACATTTGTCAATCTAGAACACAGTAAATTCTTGTATTCACAGTATTAATAAATCTAGTACTATTAATAATAGTAAAATAAATTTTCCTCCACAAGCTAATTATTTATTACAAGAAATACGTAAACAGTTATTATTTTTTTTAATTCAATTACAGTTATTATTAAATCCACTTAATTCAATTAAAATTAATAGTGTAGTTGAATTACAGACAATATACAAATGCTTCTCACTACTAGCGTACTGAAGCTCCTAGCATATTAGTGTCTTTCTCGATCATTGATTTAGGTAGATTTAGGATAAGCTAGTTACTACTAGTTCGTTATAGTTTATCTAATGATTTACATTTTAATATCCCATTACAATTAAATCATGCAGTTACTAATGGTGATGATCAACCAATAATAATAATAACAGGTAAATGATCAGGATAATTATTATTCTTCAGTACCATTAATTGTAATTGTGGTGTGTTGATTCATTAAACAATTACATCTTCTCACTATTATTTACCTCAATTAGATACTACTAATTTACAAGCTATATTTTCATCAGATTAATTGTGTCCTGCAAGAGCAATTTAATATTTATTGTCCATTGTAATATAAAAGGTGTATTTAATGAAACTAATACAAATGGATAGTTACAAGCTTCATTTATTTGTTAGTACGGCAATCTCTAATTTAATAACTGCACAATCTTTCAATATGACACTAGATAGAAGCAATGGTCATAATCAAAGTCCTATTAATAACACAATTGTTGGTAAATACGATACTAGTTTTTACAATATCATGTATATTAAATGACGAAGTTCCATTACTATCTATGAATTTTCTCAATATATGGTATTAATGATATTATTAGTTTAACTGGTTCATTATTTCCAGAATATGAATCTATATCCGCCACAAGATGTATTCTGTAGATGAGTGCTATTTGAATTATTGTATCCCCAAAAGCATTTATTTGCTCTTTGAAGGATATATCTAGATGGTATTAAATCCTGTAAGTCCTTGACATATATAAACCCCATGATACTGGTATTACTACTTTAACAACTATTTTTATGATAATTTGGATACAAGCATGCACACGTATTATTATAATCTAATTATTTACATGAATATTGGATATTTAATTTAGGCACACAAGCTATTATATTAATAATACAACTAGATACAAGGTTTACAAAACACCAAGATAATTAGTTACACCTGCAATAATATTATTTCCTGATGATAATTCTATTTAATGGTTAATTTACTCATTATCAATGTGTTAATGATGGTATTTATGATATTAATCCATTTAATCATTGTATTGATTATTCTGTTATTTATGCAGTGATAATTGATTGATTGGTTCTGATGAGTGGTAATGACTATAATTATTCATTGAGTGATTAAAGTGGTATTTACAATCTAATGTTGTATTGGGTTAGAAAGATTACAAATATGTATTAGATTAGGATTTGGTAAGCTCAATTCCTTTCTATCGAGGAAGAGAAACTGATTCTCGATTCTTAGATATCCCTTTTGAATTTAATATACCTGTCAATGTAGTTCCTAACATGTATGCATGGGTGGATCAAAATACTTATTTGGGAAATAATGAACAGGCACATGACTTCACCTATTAACACAATATGCTATTTAAATGTTTTGTATTTTAGATTTATTCATTTTGGCTTTATTTATTGCATTTGACATATGTTTATTAATAAAAAGTAGATTTATTCTAGTTCAAACTATTAATTAATAAAATTATTAATAATAATAATGGATAAATTTTAAGAATAATAAATCTTAAATAATGCTAATAATGAAAATGTAGAATTAGCACAGCTTATATCTGTAACAGGTCTCAATAATGTTTGATGTACAGTAATGAAGAAAGTGAGAAATGGTTCCATTGGTATTATAAGCTTATGAAGTATTAGTAATTTTATCAAATTTACCTCCTTAAGTTCATATATTTAGTCGATAGTATCAACTTTATGTGATTGAAGTATCTCCTTTTAATTGAAGAATCCTATGAGTATATGTCCATTTATTCAAACCTTACTGAATCCTTATTGTTGGAGGAGTATCTTTTAATTATTATACAATTTAATACCGGTTATTATAATATAGAAAGCGGCTTAAAATAATTACATAACCTGGAGTATTATACAATCGAATGCATTTACATCTTAGGTTAACTGATAATAACATTAAGGAACAATTGGATATGTAACTTATTTAATCTATATTAAAATAATAAAAAAATATTCTGTAATCTCATTAAAATATAATAACCTGCAAATAATAACTTGTAGCATCAATAATAAGTAAAATAAGTAAATGATTAGGAATAGTCAAAATATGTGCAATTTTGTAAAATATTCAAGGAGAAGCATCGCTACAGCTCAATTTTTATAATGGAACAAATATACCTGCTGTTTTAATTAATTAGCATAGACAAATAGAACAATAATAACAATAATAATGATTTTAAACAGAATTTTATCCTTATACTAGGGTGAATCAACTCGTAATAAGTTAATTGAATACAAATTTGGTTCGTCGCTTATCAATCTGGTATTATTAATATATTTATTGAATGTGGTACAGTTAACGAATCATTAGAATTTGAATCAATACCAAGTCTACCATATTTACATGCTAGTTATCATTTATCTAATGATTTACATTTGCAACAACAATATAATGATATAGAAATATAGGTAATTAATGTAATTTCTATTTCTGATTTAACTAATAATAATAATTACAATAATAAGGACAATAATAATGACAATAATAACGACAATAATAAGTCATACTGATTACTCAATTGAAAAATTTATTATTAGAAAATCGATTAAAATAATTAGCATCATGCAACTCAATATACTGTTGATACAGAAATAATATTATCAAACATCATACAATGACAATCTATCTCAGTATTATGAGTATAACAATAGTCCAATCTACATTTAGTAAATTAAAATCAGAAAATAAAACAAAATCACATCTTACTCATAATTAGTATCTCTTAACATTAATAGTAATTAAATCAGAGAATGTACAAATTTAGTATATACTAATAAATTAAAGCCTAAATATATAATCAAATAATTACTGCTTATAATCAAGGTTGTATTTAAAATAAAAAAGCGAGAAAGATATTATTAAGAATACAAAAATAAGTAAGAAAATAGTAAATAATAATCCTGATAACCTATTATTAATAGCACCTTATTCCACTGGTATAATAACATAACAGTTATTTGTTATAATGACAAAAATATAGGATGATATGCTTGTATCAATCATTACCAGATCAAATAATACCAATAAAAGCAACACTCATATGCTCGCCCATTAGAATTTGACATAATAATATTGGATTAATATTTTGGAATAATAATCAGCAATATGCTTCGTTATTATTTCGTCAAGTCTAAAACAATCCAACAAACATAGTACATAATATTGGGGTTGAACATGCAGAACAATTGATATGCAATTACTGTAGTAGTTAAGCATTTTTATGTTGTGCATAATTCGGTTATTTAAATAGCATTGTAGTTTAGTGGTAATTTTTTCAGTTTATAAGCTAATTATATAAATAGTATAAATAATAATGATGCTAGAACAGTAACGCTCAATAGTATAAGCGTACATTTATTAATATCATTCATTCAAATTATTGAAGTTTGTTCAACTTTATAGGTGGTAAAGTATTCATAGCATCCAATAATAGCTAACAAAGTTGTATTTATTAACATATTTTCGCTAGAAAAGTTAAATTAAGGATCAATCAAACTATTCAAACACATATATGTACTATAAACACAAGAAAAAAGTAATAAAAATAACAAACAAATTCATAATCTACAAATAATATGACAGACAAAAATGCATAAATTAACAAACAAATTGATAATCTTAGACTACAAATAATATCACGGACAAAAATGCATAAATTTTGGTTTTTCTCCTACTTTCCAAGATAATTGGGGCAGGTTTTATAATCAAGTTGTGAACTCTATTAAATATCTATTGTTAATTTTACTCTTTTACGTGCAGGTTGTCCATCAGATTCACCTACACCAAAATCTTCTTCATCAAATTCTTCATCAGGTCCATTCTCATCATCATAATCTTCTTTTTTAAATTCTTCTTCAGATACACTCTCATCATTTTCATCAACTTGACTTGTTTCTATATCATTTTGTTGTTGCTTTTCTTCTTGTTTCTCTTCTGGTTGTACATCTATTATTTGTTGTTTCATTTCATTTACTTCTTGTTTAGCGTCTTGCATTTCTGGAGCTAATTGTTGAACTTCAACTTGTTGTTGTTCTTCTTCTTCCTCTAATTCTTCTAATTCTTCTGCTTCTTCTTCTTCTGGCAGACGATGAAATTGTTCGGGGATCCATTTAACTATTTTTTTCATTCTGTTTTTGCTTAATAGTTTAATATGAGAAGGAGTCAATATATATCCTCGAGCATGAGCACGTTTAGCTAACAAATAGTGCACATACTCAAATACTTGATCTACAAAATCCCCAGTAATTACAGAAGTATGAGGTAAATATGTACTAAACATTAAACTATTTCGAAATCCTGCTGGATAAATTTTATAATGTTTCCATAATTCGCCACATTTTCCAGCTGAATATGCAACCCAGAAAAATTTAAAATTACTTGTTATTAAATGATAACATTGTGCATAGCTTCTTGATCCACCTGCTAGGTTATGATACATTCTAACCAAATCATCCCATTTAAATAAATCTTCAAAAGCAGATGCAAAAGCTAAAATAGCGCACATCACTTCACCAGCATGATATGGATTGTATAGAGCTGTACTAAAACCTATTATTCCTTCACTATATATTTCTTGTCGAGATTTTATTCTATGGATTAAATTAAGCAAGATACCGTCGAACCAGGTAGTAACATCTAACCCTGGATGTCGAAAAGTATAAGCCTGAGGATGATTATAAATGACAAAACTTTCAGTTTTAACAACTAATTTAGGTACTAATTTTAAAATGAATATAGTAGCAGAAACTAAACTAAAAGATACAAGATGACGTAACATTCCATAAATTGGAACTATTGGTAAAGCACTAAACTGAACTAATGGAACTGATACATATATACCATCTATATTTACTTCAGTAGACATTTTTGTTGAAATATTAAAATCTAGTTAAATTATAGCAGATATTAATTAATTATTGTATATATGATTGGAAAATGATCGTGATTCAATATTTTTTGTTGAAAACCTTTGGTAAAAAAACATGTTTTTTTGTGAAGTTGAAGAAAAAATTAAATAATTGTAATCAAAATTAATAATCTCACCCAATAATGGTGATCTAAGGGAGCTGTTAACGGATTTAAGGAGCCCATAATTTATTACTTATAATTACCAAAGTTATATCAAATGACCTGCAGGTTTGACATTGTACCAGAATTTAATAAAACTTTTTAGCCTTCATGAAAATTTATTTTTTAATTAATTGTGCATGTTGTCTGGATGAGAAAAAAAGTTTTGCGAAAAATTTGAAAAAATTTTCCGAAATAATAATGCCAAATTAACAAGCACAACTCAACATCAAATATGAAAGGAGCGCCATTAGTGTTATTATAGTTACCAACATATTTGCTAATATAGATAATAAGAATTTGGAGAATACAATATTTTAACTCCATGTCTTATAATACAAACTTTCATTACTTTATTGAACTGAAATACATTTTATTTCATTGATTCTATATTAAACAAAGGATAATAAAAAATGATCAATTTATGCATCAAATATCAATACAATTATAATTAATATCATCCATTTGTTTAAATGCACTTTATCGGTAATTTAATATTGGAGGTTTTATTAGGTACTACATTTATTAATCTGATATAATTTTGATTTTCAATTTATAATTCCATCTTGCGGATTTATTAAGTTATTTCAATTTTGAATTTGTGAATTTATGGTAGTTTATCTATTGATGGTTTTATTAGATAAATTGAAAAATGGAATAATTTAATAAAATTTAAATTGAATTTAAAAATTTAAAAATTAATAAAAGATTAATAAATCTCATTATTGGTAGTTGTAATACTGGTGGTTGATAAGATAATAAGATTTATTAATCATGTTATGTTTTTTAAACTTATAAAGTTTCATTCTCGAATTTATTAAACTATTTCATTTTGGAATTTATAAATTTATTGGTACTTGTATCTATTGGCGGTTTTGTATTATTGGTGGTTTTATTAGATAATACCATTTTATTATTTTTTTCAATTTCAATTTATTAAATTATTTCATTTTGAATTAATTAATCAATTGGTAGTTTTTCAAACTGGTAGTTTTACAAGACAACAATTATTATTGTTCTTATTCTATTTTTTAAACTTTTAAAATTCAATTTTCAATTTTATCAATTTTATTAAATTATTTGATTTTGAATTTATTAATTTATTGGTAGTGTTATTTACTGGCAATTTTAAAACTGGTGGTTTGATTAGATAATTGTAACTGTATTATTAATCTGATATTTGGTTTTTTGAAATTTTAATTTAAAATTCAATTCCAATTTATCAAATTTTGAATTTAATCTATCATATTTACTGATAGTTATTAAATATTGGTGTTTAGTAAACATTGGTGCTTGGCAAATATTGGTAGCTTTGTTATTCATTAAGATTATTTAATACGGTTTTATTTTATTCAAAACATTCAAATATCTTTATCAAATTGAAGTAGTGTTAATAACATTGTTATCTAATACTTGAAATTATACAATTAACAACATCTTTATTAATATCTAAATTATTTAATAATGATTAAAACCGTATTGGTAATGATATACTTTCAATAGTACAATTGCGTAATTCAACAATATTCAATGATAATAGTTTAACCAGTTAGAATGTACATTATAATTATCCCACATTTATGGTGTTGTAGTTCAATGTGCAAACTATTCAATGTTGAATTCATTTCACTGGCAGACTTTTATTTAGTAAGAAAATGATAGTATCAATCTAATATTAAAGCATGAGTTTAAATATCCAGTTCGGATATCCATACTCAATAATCTACATGCTACGTCTAGTGTTCAGGAGATTATATTGGAATCAAGAAATTGTTGAAATACCAATTACATTTGTTCAAAACAATTATTTTTCAATTAATCAAATAAGAGTTAATATTGCTATTATTATATTGTTATAGGTGTTATGCGCTTTGCTGATTAGTTAATTGTAATATACAAGGTTTCCCTTACGATTGATAATAACTGATGTACTTATCAATATAGAGGTAATAATACTTCTTTTATAAGTTAATAACAATTTCTTAACTATTAATGTGATATTATAAAGCTATATGATACAATGTTACAAAACACAGGCTTAAGCGGTATTAGTATAAATATAACTGACATGATTAAATTTAATGAAACTTATACAATCAAAGTGATCCACCACAATATCAAGAATATTACTTCTATAACTTATTTAGTACACTATCGCCTTAGTACTAATTCAATAATAAATATTTCTGAAAATTAATACAACTAGGATTATCATTTGTACCTATAATATCATTTAGATTTGATTAAATTTACTCCTAATAGTAGATCTATTACTGTTATTATGAAAATAATCGTATACCATCGAATTATTTGTTAAAAGAGATAATGATAATTATAGTCATTTAATCCAATTACACGTATTATTAAATCGAATTAACAGCAATGAAATCCGATCCATCTTATTCCTAATTCAATTGAAAATTATAATGATTTAGTTGAAGTAGGATTAAGTCAATTAAACGTAAAGTTCTTTTTACTGATTATAAATCAGGTTGTTCTGGCTATTGAATGTATTATGCTTAAGGCATCATTTAGATTTAAATTAGAGCCATTGTCCTCGATTTACAGGTTGATGAATTGTTTCAAGTATAATAATCATAATAATGACCATAATAATAGCAAATATTGAAAATTGATTATTAGAAATATATTACCAGAAGCAATTCGAGTTGTTCAGTTATAACAATGTTAATTATTGAAAAATCAGAATTACATTTGGTTGTACATAATCTCACTAACCTAACAGCTATTGATATGGCTAAACATAAACCAAATATATTACCCATGCTAAATAATCAGGTGATTTTGTTACCTCAAAATACAAGATAAATAATAAGATTAATCATATGAATATTGCATTAGTGAAGTTTATTGGAAGCAATTGCATTAAATGAATGTTATGTTGGTTTAACTGACATAAAAACAATACAACTTATTGCTAATACAAATATAAATGGACATTTAATCAAGGTAATAATCAAATAGCATATTTATAGTAGAACCATTAACACGTGTAGTTGTGGTCCTTTCCTATTGGAGAGCAATAAAATACTAAACGGAATAACTGTCTAAGTCCATCCGAAACATCTTGATATGAAAATGCAGTTCTGTATGCATTAGGCGGTTTATCAATACGTGTAAAACAAATTACACTCTTATTATTAATATCTACCTCCCATTTATCGCTACAAATTTGTGCAAAATTTGCTTGGATAGCAGTCCAAATAAGAGCATCTTCTGTAGCTACTTTTACAATTAATTCAATTTCGGTTGGCACTTGTAACCTCTGAAAAAATCCTCTTGTTTTTATTCCTGAATCTTTATCTAATATTTTTGTTGGAGCTATATATATAATGGTGTTTGATAATTGTAACTCTTGACTCCATCTATGCAAAATAAGTGATTTACCACTACCATTTTCACTTACCACAAATGTAACGTTTTTATTATCGGGTAATATTTGATAATGCAATGGGCTATTTTGTACGTTGTACGGCATATTGTTGTGGTTTTTACCTAAGCTTTCTCTTCGAACGTTGTCATTGTTAGGATCTAAACATTCTAGATGTGAGGGGAACTGCCATGTCTTGCAATTAAAACCAGCACTAACATTATTTTCATCTCTTGGAGTTAATAGAATGATTGAATTGTCGACAAGAAATGAGTCTTTCAATTGACTAATATTAATTGTTTGCTCACCAAATATTTCCAAACCAGCACCGAAATTTTGTAGCGCAATATCTTGAAGTTCATTTTGATTATTAGTAAATTTAAATTGACATT
>JAULBW010003801.1:0-21831 GCA_032358265.1 Vaucheria bursata | reverse complement strand
CTGAGAGATGACGGATTTCAAAAGTAGGGGACGGATCACCGGGCCTCTGCTTTTCTTCCGGATTGAACCAGCACGAGTCCACGCCGAAATGATGAGCGCCGAGAATATCGGCTTCCCAGCGATCGCCGATCACGAGGGTATTTTGCTTCTTAAACTTCTTAGCGAGTTTTGATGAATACTCAAAAAAACGTACATCGGGTTTGGCGTACCCGCACTCTTCCGAAACACTCACAAAGCTAATGAAGGATTTGAGTGGAGAGTTCTCAATCCTCTTGGTTTGTGTGAGATGAATGCCGTTGGTAATGATTCCTATTTCACCGCAACCACTTAACCACTCGAGAAGCTCGAGAGCGTGATCGATCAGGACGACTGTTTCCGGGAGGGCCTCAAGGTAACGATCGCTCGCTATCCTGGGATCGATTTCTATTTCATGAATATTGAAAGTTTTCCGGAAGCGCTCAACTTTCAGCTCATCTTTCGTAGTTTTTCCTTCTTCAAACATGGTCCAGAGCTGACGGTTCACAGTTTGGTAAGTGAGAAACAAGTCCTCCCGATTCTTCACCGAAAATGATCCCAGACTCTTTTCAAAGGAAAGTTTCTCTGAGGCCCGGAAGTCGAGGAGTGTGTCGTCGAGGTCGAATAAAAAGAGGTCGTATTTCATGAGAAACCCTTAGTTGACCAGAATGAATGGGAATTTATTTCCATGTTTTTGACTCAGCTTGCGTCTAGTCAAATCTACTTTAACATTAAATAGTGGTTATTTGAATTAGCGAGAATTGATGAACGTACCCGCTATTGCACAAAAAACTTTTATTGAATTTCGAGATCGCATTGAAGCGATGGACTTCATCCAATTCATTCTGAAGAAACTCAATAAAAATCATGATCCCTTAAAACGTGCGCGTTATGTTCATCGGCTCATTGATGAAGTAAACGAGTCTATCTTTAACAATGAGAGTGTCAAAGCGCTCAGTCCTTGTACCAGCGGTTGTTCAGCTTGCTGTCATACTCAAGTCAGTGTGACGAGTGATGAGGCAGAACTTCTGGCGTCGAAAATAAACGAAGGCATAGAAATTAATCTCGATAATCTAAGAATCCAGATGGCGACAAAAAATTCTTCCGCTGCCTGGTACGCTCTTTCGTTTAAAGAAAGACAATGTGTCTTTCTGACAACGGAGGGTAAGTGCTCAGTGTATGAAGACCGTCCTTCAGTCTGCCGGACCAATGCTGTACTGGGAGACTCTTCTCAGTGTGATACGACTAACGGAGTTGTGCCGGTGAGACTTATCAAAACGCCTGAAGCCGATCTCGCGATTTATGCCTCGTATCTTTATGCCCCTGAGGGCGGCACCCTTCCGTATATGCTAGGAAAGGCCCTTAAGCTTACCGATTCTTAGACAAAACCCGCCGAAACAGGTAAAAAAGAAGCACGCACCCGTAGCTCAGTTGGATAGAGTACTTCCCTCCGAAGGAAGGGGTCACAGGTTCGACTCCTGTCGGGTGCGCCATTCAATTAGTCTCGCGATCTCATTCGTCCATCCATTCAGTTCACAAACCGGAAATTTGTCCTTTGATTCATTGAAGGCCATCTTTGAAGTTGCGGGCCCTAACGATCAATTCTGACTGGACTCAAAATTGAGAATGATTTCTCTGATTAGTTTAGATTTAATTGGCTTGGTAAGAATGGCATCAAAAGGAAAATCCAAGTCGAGATTATTTTCCCCTGATATCACAAAAATCTTGAATCCCTTTGGACATTTTTTTGCCAGGTCCACTCCCGTCATTCCTGGCATTCGGTAATCGGTAAAAAGCAGGTCCGGAGCGACCTCAGCAATCTTTTCCAGAGCTGAGGCTGGGCTTGTAAATGTCAGGACTTCGACCTTAGGCGAGGAGAAAAGTTCTTGGAAAACTTCACACAATTCTGGTTCGTCATCAACATAGTAGATTTTGATCACTGTTCAGTCCCTGAGGTGTTTTTAAACACTATTTCAAAGCACGTAGTGGCAAACGAACGGTTCAAACTTATCGTCGCATTATGATCATCTAAGATACCCTTCGTGATCGAGAGTCCGAGACCCGTTCCTTCTCCCACTTCTTTGGTTGTAAAAAAGGGATCGAAAATTTTGTGCTCGATCTCAGCAGAAATCACGGGACCCGAATCCAAAACCCTCAAGACCACACCTCTGCTGTCTTGAAAGGTTGAAATCCGAACCCACTTTTCCTCGCTGTTCTTAATAGCATCTATGGCGTTGTTGACTAAATTGACTAAAACTTGCTCGATGCTTAATTCATCACAGAGAAGAAATAAATCCTCAGGGCATTCTTTTGCGATCGTTGTAACTGACCGACTTGCCTTCATTTGTGTTAAGAGGATGACCTCATCAATGATCGAGCTTAAATTTGCATTCGCTTTTTCATCTGACAGTGAGGACCTTGAAAACTTCTTCAATCCACTCAGAATTTTTGAAATTCGCTCACAGGACTTTAAGATCGTTTGAACTTTCGCTTCGAACTTTTCGGGCTTATCTCTAAGGCCTAAAAGAAGTTCTACGGACCCCTCGACGATAGCAAGAGGGTTGTTCAATTCATGGGCGATACCCGCAGAGAGTTCTCCAAGAGAGGCAAGCTTCGATTGGTGGAATGCCTTATTCTTGTGGGATTCTAACTCGGTTGCGAGACGTACTTCCTCGGTTAGGTCATTATGCGTTCCCATGAAATGCATTGGGCTTCCGTCTTCATCAAAACTAGTAATTTTGCCTCTTGCATGGATAAACGTCCAGTGACCATCCTTATGCTTCATCTGAAATTTTGAATCAAACTTTGATCGCTTACCCTGTATGTATTCGCTCGCTGACTCGAGCACGCGGCCGATATCTCTGGGATGTACTAGTTTTTGAAAGGTCTCTAAGTTATGCTCTAATTCTTGAGTTGAGTAACCAATGATTTCACACCACCGGCTGTCGTATCTCACTTCATTGGTTTTTAGGTTCCAATCCCAAACACCTAGTTCAGAAGCCTGCAGGATGAGCGAGAGATTCTCATTCAGTTCACTGAGTTTGTTCGCCTCTTGCTTTGAACGCTCAATCTGCAATACTTCTAACTCATTTAAACTCACAGAAAGGACGTTGTCCGCAGATAACCGCGCTTCATCGTACTCGGTATAAGTTTTGTTAATCTTCTGGAGAAACTCTATCCACGCTGCTAAATCTTTAGGCATCTCTGCTTCGGAAATTTTTAATTTCCTTAGCTGTCTTAAAAGAAGTGGGGACAGTGGTTGATTCTCCATCCCGATTAGATCATTTCCTGAATGAGCGTTATGGTCATAGTCTGATTATGTAGGTCACAGAATCCGGATTCCCCTGCAGCAACTTCACCATAAGAATAAAATCCTGTCTGCAATGTTTTAGCAGGTAAGTTTTCTAAGACTTGTTCAAGTTCTGTTTCGCAGTTTTCCCCCAGCACCAGCCTTCGACCAACACAGCTGACTACCAAGCTTAGGGTGTTAAGTGATTTATCTAATTTCGCTGCACTCACCAAAGCTGTATTCTTTGCCGCCTCGATAAGATTCTCATGCCCGGCCCTCATGAGTTGAGTGCTTGTGCCTTCAGGTACGTCACCGGCGAAAGTCATCGATTGGCTGGCCTGGTCAATGGCCAGGATTGTACGAACTGCGTTTCTTTCTTTATTGTCATTGCCCGACCTGAGGTGCAAAGGAAATATCAGAGCCGATGCGGGTAGCTTAGCTGCTTGATTCCCTAGGAATTCTTCATACAATTTAAGTGCAGGCTTACCGTCTAGTTCATAAAGGACATTCGCCGAGGATTTCGTGATTGTGCGCACGGGACCAAAGGGCGTCCAGCCACCGAGCGCGTAAGACACCACATTGATGTCGCTGCCATAAAATCCTAAAGCAGTCACTGCCTCTACCCGAGGCTCTCCATCAATCAGAACATAAGTATTCTTGAAATCCGTGCCATCTCCGGCAAGTCCGCCAGATAAGTTTAGTTTTTCTCCTAGTGAAAACTTTAATCCTTTGATTAATCCCGTTCCGTTGACTGATAGACCATCTGACAAGAGATATACGCCGACCAAATCTTTTTTCGGAAGAAGACTACCTAAAGCTTGTCCAATGTCCTCTGAGCTTTTTCCCTTGATGTCCGTGATAGAGGCCATCTGAATTTTTGCTTTTTCAAATTTGATCCCACTCAGAATGACTTCCCCTTCACAAATTTCCGATTGCCTCACTTCTCCGGCACCAGAACATCCCATAATTTTAGACTTTGGAAATGAAGCCTTGAGATTTTTCCAAAGGGGGTTTCCATGAAGCGATGAGGAAAAATAGGCAAATAAAATTGTGTCTGCCGAATCGAAATCTATCGGAAAACTATCTGACCACTTGTCATTTTTGAAACTCATTTGGAAGGTTTTCATTTTTTTAATTCGATGTATTTATAAGCTACATCGGCCTTTCTATTGGAATAAGGACACTGATTTTTAATCTGAGATATAAAATTTCAATAATTATCTCTGCGTCTGAAATTTGAATCAACAAAAAAGTCCCACCATTTGGATGCAATCTATGAGGCCTAGAAAGGACATTTGGATTTGTGCAGAGGCAAATAATTCCCCTATGAAGCGCTCGGTTTCGTCATTCTCTGTGAGTCCGAAGGAATAAGTGAGATATTAACTCTGAACGGCTTCATGAGACTGATAAATCCCTAGAATAAATCTAAAAAAATCAAAGCTCACATGGTTGGTCGTTTGAGTGATTTGAATTGCGATTTAGGCTGGGCATGCAGTTCTGAATTCCACCACGCGAGTAGCCAATCCCTTTAAACTACGCGCAGCGTACTGAAATTCATTACCTGCACTATGGGTCTCTGTATCGGAGTGTTGAAGTCTTTCATTTGGAGCTAGAAATTCGCTAAAGATTCTTCGTCTTTTTCAATTTAACTTCAATTTTAACTCTAAGACTTGAATCGCAATTGATTTATTTGCACTCAACTTCAAAAGCTTCATCTTCTTCAGCGAACTGGAAAGTGTCCCGCTGTTTTCCTAAAGTCAAAGTTCCCTCGTCACTCGAGAAAGAAACGAACGAACGCTTGTCCGTCTTCCGATCAATGATTTTATTCGCGCCCAGGCTCTCGCCTTCCACGGTGTACTTGAGAGTGGTTCTCTTCGCGTTTAATTCCCAAGACTGGTTATCATCAGCATAGCAAATAACTTTTTTTCCGTTGTTTGCCAGTTCATAGTTTGCCTGAGCAGTCGCACTCACAACAAATAAAGCCGCCAGTATCGTCGTTTTCATGAATTCTCCTTCGGGTCTTAAATGAGTAGGGACTGATTACTGAGACTCATTTTAAAAGGAAAGCCTTACTTCGAGGCATTGTAAAAAGGTGATGGTTTTTCCTCCTCCTTACCTTATAATGACGGCCATGTATAAAACGACTGTAGTTCTTCTCCTTACCTCCCTCTCCCTTCCTCTTTGGGCCGGAGAAAAGAAGCCGGAAGACTTCTTAAGATCTTGCTTCAAGGACTACGTCTCTGCATTTGTGAAATCCGATAAAGAAAGTCTTCAACTCTCAGAAGCAGTGAGAAAGCGTTGTCTTTCGGAGAAGTTCAATGCGGGATGGGACAAGATGGTTTCCATCGAGGGAACAAATGCGGATGCTTTTTTGTTGGCGCAGGATTATCAAGAGAGCTGGGTAAAAGATCAGATTGTCAGAAATCTGAAGTCCGATTCTGCTGAGATTGTTTTAGGGAATAAAAAAGAAGAGCATTGTCTGAAAGCTTTCTTCGGTAGCGAGAAAGATTCTCTCAAGATTCATAAGATCACAAACTGCTGATGAGGGACTTAAATTTTCTTTCGATCCGCCGGATGATTGATTCCATCCATCAACGGTACATCTTTTAAATCGTAAGGATTGACTCCCTCAAGACAGGCGACGTTGAATCCGAATTGCTGGGGATTGGATCTTCTCTGGTGATGAGTATAAATCCCACAAATTGAGCAGAAGTAATGTTTCGCCGTCATGGTGTTGAATTGATAAAGAGTCAGTTTGTCTTCGCCCTGGAGAATCTTTAGGTTCTCTAACTCAACAGAGGCCGCAATCGCTCCCCGCATCCGGCACATGGAGCAATCACATCTTCGGGTATCGACCAGACCGTTGGGTAAGTGCAGTTCAAGAACGACGGCCTTGCAGTGGCAGGACGCTTTATGGATTTTGTTAATCTTCACTGAACGGTCACGAAATTTTTGCAGTAAGGAGGACGTTTGTCCGGCCACATCTTTTGACAGATTCCCTGCATGAGAGACTGATCAATTCTTCGGTGAGAGTCAGATGTATCAATCAGCATGGATTTTACTTTGATGGGCTTTTTATTTCGGAGTAATTCCACAACAACGTTAAGTTCTTCCGCTTCGGCTTCCGCCATCGTGAGCTGTGATTCCGTTTCCACCCGCTTCCCATCAAGGCTTAGAATGACATCATTTTTTTTGAATACCGTAGGCTTGTCGGTTTTGATCTCTTCGATCATGATGCCGCCCCGGAAATCTTTCGAGGCCCCGGCGAGAGCTTCACGGGAAAGATTACTGGTTTTCTTGATGCCATCGAGGATGCGCACATGGGGAAGACAAACAAACGAAGCAGCGTATTTTGGGAAGCGAGTTGTGACCGGAGTTGAGTAAACGTTGGTCACACCTTTCACAGTGTAGGAATTCACCTGATTGTAAGTTGATTGGGTAGAGTAGTCGCGGGGAAGGCCCACGATGGCGATTTTACTTTCTTTGTGACAGTGCTCGGAAGCCGCTATGTAGCAGTAATGAAGGGCATCAGTTGGTTCGGTTGCCCCATTGCCCTCAAAGATCGAGAGAGAATAAATATCACCGGCTTTCGGCGGAAGGATTTGATAACCAAAGCCATCCTCGTCTTTTGAAAGATAGCCAGTCGGCGAGGCACAGGACGCGAGAAAGAGAAGAGTCGAGAGAATAAGCATGATTTTCATAGGGACATTCTAGCTTTCGAGAAGAATAAATCAATAAATCCTTTGCCCCTACCTTTGAAACAGAGAGTCAGTAGAATAACTTTCCGTCATTACAATGGATTGATGGTAGCGATTACATTTCTATGTGGGTTAGAATATCCCTATTAACTTATCCCCGGGAGACATTATGGATATTGCTCTATTTACTCAGGAAGGTCTGATCATGATCCTTCGCTGGGTCCACTTCTTCGCAGGTATCGCGTGGATTGGTCATCTTTATTATTTTAACTTCTGCCAAGGTGCCTTCATGCCTGAAGTAGAGGCTGGCGTGAAAAACCAAGTCTTCTCGAAACTCGTTCCGCGCGCCCTTTGGTGGTTCCGTTGGGGTGCTATGGGCACATTCCTTTCAGGGATGGCGATGCTCGCGATCGTTGGAAAAGACCTTGGGGGAGATTTCTTCCAGACTCCTTACGGAATCTACATTTACACAGGCGCACTTCTTGGAACAATGATGTTCCTTAACGTGTGGCTCATCATCTGGCCTATTCAGAGAGGTCTCGTCGCTAATGCGAATGCTGCTCTTTCTGGCGGTACTCCTGATGCAGCTCTGGCGGCGAAAGCTCCAAAAGCTGCTCTGGCTTCAAGAACAAACGTTATGTTCTCCATCCCACTTCTCTTCTTCATGGGTGCTTGTCGCCACCTTGGTCTCAACATCCCTGAAGGATTTAGTCCTGCCGCCGTTATCGGTGTTGTGACTATCGTGGTTCTCGCTCTCGAGCTCAATGCCATCAAAGGGAAAATGGGCCCGCTGACGACGATCAAAGGTGTTATCCACTGCGGAGTGGGACTCATGATCGCTCTTTATGCCTTGATTGAGGTTGTTGTTTAATGAGTATTTTAAAGGGGGCGCTTGTCGCCCCTTTTCTTTTTTTTCAGCTCTCCTTTGCTCAGACGTCGGTGAAATCCGCAGCACCAGTCGTTAAAGCAACTTCCTACCCATTTGATGTGAGGCCTCTCACTCAAGTCGATGCTGCTGCCCTGGCCAGAGGAGCAAAAGCCTACAAGGCCAATTGCGTCCGATGCCACAACGCTGATCCGAACGTGAAGGGGAGTATTGGGCCCGAGCAAGTCGACGCACCTTTTGAAGTGGTTGTTTCAAAAATCATGACCGGAAAATATCCGGACCCACTTCCCAAGGGTTTTGTTCCGAAGAGAAAATCGAAATCGATGACTCCGATGAAGAACAAAAAAGATGAAATCCCGTACATCTATGCGTGGATTCAATCCGTAAACAAAAAGAAAATTTCAAAACCCTAGTTCTAAGATTTTTGATTTATTGTCCAGAGTGTAGATGTTGAAGGCATGCCGAATCACGGGCTGAGCGACATTACGGACAGGGATTTTACCCGGTGTCTCGCCTTTCTCGACACCGGCATGAGCATGACCATGAAACGCAATGTCTGCTTTTCCGTAATCGATGGCCTCCGCGAGATAGTAGCAACCGAGAAAGGGATAAAGTTCTCTTTTCTCTCCGTAAAGAGTCTGGGCAGTCGGGGAGTAGTGAAGGAGAACAATTTTGTAATCCGAGTTCATGGACTTGATAATCTCCTCGAGTTCGCGAGCTTCGTTTTTTGAGTGCCTCATAAAGGCCTTCATTTCTGGCTCCCCAAAGTCTGAGCCGCAAGCGCCGACGAAGCCACCGCCAAAGCCTTTGGCCCCAGCGATTCCCACATTCTGGTTTTTTACTTGAAGAACGATATGGTTTCTTTCCAGAACTGTAACATTCGCATCCTGAAGGATACGTGTAATCGCCTCCACCTGGTCCATGTGGTAATCGTGATTGCCAAGGACCGTCACGACGGGAATCGGGCATTTTCTCAGGTCTTCAGCGAGGACCTGCATTTCTTCTGGATTACCGGTCTGGGTGAGATCTCCCGCGAGTAGGAAAACATCCGCCTTCTCCTGAAGATTTCCAAAATGCTGGGCAAGCCGGTTATGAGATTTTCGATCGAAGTGGACATCTCCGGTCGCGGCGATTCTGATCACTTGATCGCCTCGCTTCCTTCGGGGGCAGACAGAACTCGTACATTGACCTGATTTCTTATTTGATGTGAAGGAGCGCATTTGCCGAGCACTTCTTCAACGGCCTTGCGTTGCTCGTGGGTAAAGACTTCGCCTTTTGCCACAATTGTCGAATCCGTGACGATCAACTTAATGTCATGTTCCGCAATTCTCTCATCCAGAGTCAGCGCATCCATGATCCGACCTTTGGTGTAGATGTAATGCTCTTTTAAGTCAGAATTTTCGTGGGCCACTTCTTTGTCTTCTCGATACGGATAGATCACTGAGTGGGTTCCATTCACTGGAGCTTCATAGAGCCAGCGATAAAGTTTCTGGATGACTTCATTCGGAATCGCCAGATCGTTGGATTGTCCGTAGATGAGAAGGGCAAGAACTCGTCGAGGAGCGTGCTTGGCCCTGGTCACAAGATAGTCCCAATCGAGGCCCCCCTGTTTTAAAACGGCGAGAGCGTCATGCCAGTGATGAGGATTGTGCTCCTGATGAGCAGCAGCTTTGATCACAATGAAATCTTCCGGGGCGATCGCGTTGATCATCATGTTGTTGTAAGAGATGCGCCTCACATGCGAGCGCACTTCCTCATCAAAGTAAATATCGCCACTGGATTTGAAGATGATGTCGACGAGAATGTCATTCTTCCAGGCCTTGTAGAGCCAGATGGGATCGCGGAGCTGAGTCGAGAAGCCTTTGGCTTCGAGGACTTTCAGAACTCTTTCGGCATCATCCGGGCGCACGAAGAAGTCGATATCGTGAGTGATCCGCGGACGGCCCAGATTTTTTACCGCGAGTCCTCCGATGATGGCGTAAGGAATGCCGGATTCTTCTACGATGTTCACGGCCTCCAAGAGCACGTCGTGAATATCTCTGAGTTCTGTGAGATTGTGGTCATGATAATCGCGTTCACAATTCTTTAGCTCTTCTTCCTGACTCAAACCTTGCTGTACTCCCATTTTGTCCCCCCATGCTTTCAGGAGCGTTAGATTCTTCAAGAAAGAGGCCATGAGATCTCCCTTGTGAGTTTTGATTTTCACCAAATCGATCGGGGAAAAGTGACCCATGCAGCATATCTGAGTAAAAAACTTTGTTGCAGTCACTGATCATTCGGAACATGATTAGAGAAATGCATTATTTCCTTCTCCTTCTTCTCATGGCCTCCTGCTCAAGTGAGAAAAAGTACCGCACTGTTTATACTCCCTCTTCTGACAATGAAGAGCGAATTAGCTATGACTGGAATGAAGACGGTTATCCGGAAACGGTGATGATCACTCCTGTGAATAGTGGGGGAGAGTACCGCGAACTCCGCATCTACCGAGGTGTACCGGATGGTGCTAAAAAGGACATCATTTTTTCCAACCGCAGCCTTGTTCCTCGAAGAGCAAAACCAGGGGCGACGTTGAAACTCCAGAAAGATCATTCCTTTTATCTCACCGTCGACTCCTCTGGCACTGGCCGCGACTCGGATGTCATTACCTGGAAAATTTCCTGGAAAAAAGGTCGCTTCCTTCTCACTGGTATTGTGCGTGATTGGCAGGATAAGCTTGACCCCCATGATTACCGATCCTGCGATGTCGATCTCAGGGTGGGGCGGGGAAAGAAAAACGGGAAACATGTGAAATTTGTCCCGCTCTCCGTTGACCTGATTGATCTCAACGAGCGATTTATTCCTGCAATCTGCGAATTCTGATTTCCAAAAAAATCCTGACTGATTAGAATGGATGACATGACACAACTCATCGACATCATTCTCCATCTCGACCAACACCTCATTGCCTGGATGTCACTCTTCGGGCCATGGATTTATCTCATCCTTTTCCTGATTATTTTCTGTGAGACTGGACTCGTGGTGACTCCTTTCCTTCCGGGAGACTCACTCCTTTTCGCTCTGGGCGCGCTGGCCGCACTGGAGAACGGACTTAATCTCTGGGTGCTTCTCATCTCTCTGACTGCCGCCGGAATCATCGGGGATACGGTGAACTATCACCTCGGAAAAAAATTAGGTGCGAAGGTCTTTGAAAAAGACAGTCGATTCTTTAAGAAAAAACATCTCGCCGACACTCAAGCGTTTTACGATAGATGGGGATCTTTTACGATCATCGCCGCGCGCTTTGCCCCATTTGCCAGAACTTTTGCTCCCTTCGTTGCCGGCATTGGTTCCATGAACTACAAAAAATTCCTCTCGTACAATGTCATCGGCGCCATTCTCTGGGTCTTCACTTTTATTCTCGCCGGATTTTTCTTCGGAAATCTTCCTGTCGTGAAGAGAAACTTTCACATCATCATCTTTGGTGTGATTGGAGTTTCCATGCTTCCTATGGTCATCCCGTGGGTGAAATCGAAGCTGAAGCCAGCGGCCGCTTAAGGCTCCACTCGCTTCCGCTCGAAGAATTTGTTGTAATTCAGAATGTAGCGGTTAGAGACCTGCTGCCAAAGGGACGCACTTGAGTCTTTGGCGATGTCTTCCGTATTATCTTCGTAGTTTTCAAGAGAGTCTGTTTTCTCCGGAACAACCGCCGCAGCTGTCGCTGGTACTCCGGAATCTGTTGCCCCTGGATTCGTTGCAGGAAGTTCAACAGGAGCCGTCGTGACAGCTGTTACGGGTGCAGCTACTGCTGCCGTGTTCGGAAGGGCGGAGCTTACTCCGAGACCGGTCATCGGGCCCACGGCCGCCATGAGGGGAGCTCCCCCTTTTTCCACAGCTGCTGTCATACTCGTCGTCATGGAATCAACCATCTTTTTCGTTTCTCCGTCGAGATCAAGTTTCGGCTGACCGGTTGAGGCGAGCTTGGCATTGAGTTTTGCCAGAGCGGCATCCTTGGCCGCAGTCACCCGCGCTGCCATAGCTGTCAGACTCGCCGCTGAGACTTCAGCTCCTGCGACGTTTCCGGCCGCAAAGGCGTTCGCCATTTCGGTAGAAACTTGTGAGGCCTGGGTGAGATCAGGGATGTTGGCATTAAGCGGTGTCTGTGAGGAGGTCAGTCTAATTGGGTTGGAGCAATCACTTCCTACTGAAATGGATTTCCCATCTGCAGACGTACTCGCGCACGTTCTCTCCTCACGAGCGGCATTGTTGCCAGATAGAGTGGTGAGCGAAGCAGAGCCTGATTCTGTCGAGTTTTGCGTCTGATTCGCGAGCGCATCGCTTTCTGCCAAGGAAGTGGAATTCTGTCTTGTTCCAGATTCGGAATCAAACTGAGCGATCGCACTTTCGAGTTTAGAGATATTTCCTTTCACGACTTCTGCTTTTTTACCGAGATCACTTGCAACGGCCAATGCTGTCACGGCCGTGGCCGACATGATGACCGCTCGGGTGACTGGTGTAGATAGTGCAGGGATAAAGATTAGTGAGGCAACCAAGACAACAGGCCCCAAAAGTGCAGCGATTGGTTCTCCAGAGGTGAGACCAACAGTCGCCGCATACGCTGCTCCAAGTGCCAGAACCCAAGGTGAACTCATCGGAAGAACCGCCGGGCACGCACCGGAGAAAAGAGCAGTCCCAGGAGGAATCGATTCGACGATCGCTAGTCCCGCGGCCGCGATGAATGCGATATTGGCAGCGGTCATCCACATTTTTCTTTTATTGATGAATTTAAGCGTTTCTTTTTGTTCTTGGAGTGCCTGCTCCAGGGCCGCGCGCTGGACATCACCGCCACCCTTCATTTTTTCCTGAAGAAGCTCGAGGTCTGCGGCTCTTTTTTTCAAGACTTTGTTCTGATCTTTCCCTCCAGCAATCTCTCCCAAAAGATAAACCAGCGAGCCCGCCGCATACACTTTAGTCGATCCCGCGAGAATGACTCCGCCTACGCATCCGATGACTATGCAAGTTCCCATCGCAGATGTTGACATCACCATCAGAGTTTTGGCCATGCTTCCCTTGGCTTCCGCGTTCGGATTGGCGGCAAACTGTTTGCTGGCATTTTCGGCCGCAAAGCTCACCGGTGAAATCATGAGGGTAAGGGAGAGAACGAGTGTAAAGAATTTATTCATCCTCTGATTATAATAGGGATATCCCCTGTGAATTGAGGAAAATCGAAGAGGAAACTTTTTGCCTAAGTGTTCCTAAGGCTCTGGAGATTTCCGCTTGAGGAGACGCCCATAACTATTCTGATAGCGACCGGAGAGTTGCTGCCACAAAGTCATGGCAGGGTCTTTGGAAACGTCTAGAGGGACTTCTTTTTCCGGGGCAATTGGACTTGCTGGCTCGGTGGTCTTCTCTGTGGTTGAGACCACATTTTCGTAATGATATTTTCCGCGCAGCCGGTAAGGAATTTCCCTTTGGATTTCCGGCAAATCTTTTTTGGGTTCTGGCTTGATCGCCGCACTCGTCGGAGCTGAAAGAGTACTGGCGAGAAGTTTTTCTCCACCGCTTTCTGTCACAGATTTTTTTATTTCTGCGGTCATTGTGGTGATGAGTTCCTTGGTTCTGCCATCGAGGTTCAACATCGGTTTTCCGCGCTTAAGACGCGAGAGATTGCTCTTTTTTAAATTAGTATCCTTGACCTCAAGAATCTTTGCGGCCAATGCATTGATGGTGGTCGCAGCGAGATTGGCTTCGGTGATTTTTCCTGCAGCTAGAGCGTTGGCAAATTTTGTCGTGGCCTCTACCGCCGATCTCAGCGCAGTGTTGGTGGATCTCATTTTGACGGAAGGAAAGATCACCGGATTCGTACAGTTACTTTTGATAGCGAGGGATTTCTTGGCCTCATTTTTTTCCGCGCATGTTCGCGTCGTCGCTCTTGCGGCCGCACTGGCGGGCCCGATTCCACCGACTGAAGCTGCACCGGCGGCTCCCGCCACAGATGGTGTCGTTGCGAGTCCCGCATCTGTACCTTCAAGCGAAGGATTTGTGGGAGCTGCCGGTGGAGCGATCGCTAGACCAGAATCTTCCGCGACACCGTTTTCCGAATCAAACGCCGCTATCGCAACATCCGTTTTCCCCATGTTCGCTTCGATTTCAGCGGCGAGACCGCTGAGTTCGCTCACGACGATCGATGAAGTGGAGGCGGCAATATTAGCGACAATTGATCGTCCATCAGGATTCAGTATCAAAGGCAGAATTTGATTCGATACGATGGGGAGAACTCCTCCGATGAATCCAGCGATGTTCTGTGAAGGCCCTCCTTCCGTAGAGAAGGCGAGACCCAATTCCGCAGCGACCGGAAAAGCCGCTCCCAGTGTTCCCACACAATTCACATCAAAGTCGGTGGTGCCGGAAGAAGCCTCGTCCTGAGCTTCAGCGGCGGCCGCAAAAAAGCCGATCGCTGCTGACATGAGCCAGGTCCTTCTCATGTCAACAAAGGCCCGGAGATACTCGAGTTCTTTCTTCGTTTCAGCAAATGTTATTCTTTGCACATCTCCGCCTCCTCGCCGCCGTAAATTAGCAGCGATGGCATTGATGGCCATTTCTCGTAAAGCGATGTCTGCCTTGTGTTCCCGGGCCGCGGTCACTTCCGCCAGCACATAGGCGGCAGCCGCTTCGGAAAAGATGATGAGTGAAGGGGGAAGGGGATTTCCCGCTGTCACAGGTGTGCACGTCGAGAGCATCACGGAGCCTAAAGCGGCGAGACTCATGATGAGAAGAGAGTTCGCCATCCCACCGCTTCTTTGCGCCTCCGGATTATTCATGAAGATTTCGGTCTCGAAGGCCAACGGATCGGGCGGAGTCTGGGCCACCGAGGGGACTGTCATTGAGAGGGCCAGCAATAGGGAAATGAGAATTCTCATTCAGCTATTTTAACCCGGTCCTAAGTCATTGGAATACTGCGAGGAAAAGGGCCTTTTTTGCCCTTTCCTTTGGGGTGTCTAAAGCTTCGACAGCAAGTGATGTTTTACAAGCATCGCCGCTTTCGCTTTAAGTGAGTTCGTATCCCCTCTAGAATGGGGAAGATTAACAAACGGAAAGCTCGATGAAGTTATTAATTCTCTTACTTTTAATCTTAGGAAGTGCGCATGCCCGCGCAGAGTTCTGCGACGTCCGCATGGGACAGTCCATTGGTCTACGGGTAGTGGAGTTCGTAAGCGGCAATACGATTCACTCGAAGATGTCTTTAAAAGATACGACGGCGGATTCCATTTATTCTGAGATGATCAATCTTCAGGAAGAAGGACTGTGCGAAGAACGCATCATCGCCAGACGCTGTATTCTTCGTTACGAGAAAAAATCCAAAACAACACTCATCACCTTATTCCGCGGCGAAGACCGCTGGGTGAGCTGGCTTCTCTCAAGCAAGAAAAAGGCCCAGGACTTCATCAAGAACATGAAGCGCACCGGGTTTTGTTCTTAGTCGTTTAACAGAATTCCCAGACGGAAAAAATAGCCATCGAAGCTCTGTGCTTTCTCTTTTTGCCAGATAAAATCCGGACGCTCATTTGATTCCCAAGTCCCACCGATGATCTCATCATTTCTGTTGAGCTCGATCCGGTACTGGAAAGTCTTCATGTCAAATTTCTGAAGATTCGTTCCGTGAACTGGGTACCAGTTGTTATCGGTCTCATTCACATACCAGACCTGAGTGGTGAGGCGAAACTCACGAACAGTTCCACGGGCAGCATAGCGGCCAGGGCCGAATTCCGCAGTGACTTGTGATCTGTATGCAACTACCGGCTGATTCCAGACCTGCTCCAGGCGCTCGACATCCATGATGATGCCTTCGTGCGCAAGTCCGATTCTATTAGCGATAATAATGTGGAAGGCACCGGCATTGAGATCCTGATCACAATCAGTTTCTCCACCCGTCCACTGACCAAAATTACACCGGCGACCAACCGTCGGAGCGTTACTTTGATCGATTGAATAGAAATAAGTGATGAGAGCTTTAATGTCCGATGATCCGAAAGGAATCACCACACCGTCGGCGTTGACGACATTTTTTGGTGTCGGCTCATTGTGGTGAAGAGCGGCCACCACCCATCCGTGACAAATGCCTTCCCAGTCCTGAGCAGTCTCAGAGACAGAAGCCGCCACCTGCTGCTTCAGTGGGTAATCATAACGGCCCATGAGGATGTCATATTTTTCTGAAGGAGCGAGGGCCGCCAGTTGATTCCGACTCATACGGAGAACTTCATTTCTTTTTGGAGAATTGGTTCTGAACCCAGTCGGGCGCGATGAGTACCAGCGATTATTGATCCCACCGACTTTCGATGGCCAGTAGTCACTCGACCAGAAACGCGGACCATTGTACGAAGTCGTTCCTTCTTGAGGGAGAGAGAAATAAGAATGCGTGAAACCAGAGCTCAGGATGTCGGGGGAGGAAAATCCCTGCCAAGCTTCGAGGACATCGGCCCGAAGTGAAAAAGCGGCACACAAAAAGAAGATAACCGTAAAGAGACGGCGTAAAAGCATAGAACCCCCAAGAGTGGAGTCCTTCTACCCTTGACGGAGTGCGTTTATGAAGAAGAATTTCGTCGAAAAGCCTAGATTCAGTTTACTGCAAGCTACTAAAACCTGGCGTGAATAAACCATCGAACGTTGAAGGAAGAAGTTCTGAATCAGTGAACGTCGTGTACTGGTAAGTCGATGGTGTCGCAGTACAAGCAGTGTCATTATTAACCGCGAAGGAAGTGGCCCCAAGAGTAGCACAAAACATATTGGGATTCGGATCGATTTGGGCAGCGATAATGTTCGTCGCTAAAGGGGTAGCGAATGTTGGATCGTTTGTACCTGTTCTTCCATTGGCGACACCATCAGCGAATACATATTTGAGTCTCATCGAAGAATGTTTCGCGTAGATCATATCCTTGAAGGCCCTATAGTCGTAGTTGGCTCCATTTTTTTTGATCTCGAGCGAGGACGTCACGGACCAGGTATCCTGCGCGCTGACGTTCTGAATTTTCGTATGGGAGGTTCTGACTTTTTCAATCACTCCAGAAACTGTTTCCGTTTCCATCTTCCACTCGAAGGCCAACTGAGAGCCAGAAGCTTGGGTGTTCCATTCGAGGCGCTTCTTCTCAACTCTCTCTCCTTCATCTTCGAACATCTCCATGGTCCCGATCTTGTAGCCGCAATCGAAGTTGATGATCATGACCGTCGAGTAGTTTCCAGAGCCGATTTTTTTCCGAAGCACTAGCTTCCGAGGCAAGGGGTCCCCTGCCATTTTCACCCCATCGGCGATGTTGGCAGTGACTGTGTTCGTTCCAGTAGCGAGCTGAACCCGAAACTCTTCTCGTTCACCGTCTTTTTCAAACGCACCCTCAACGGTTTTGTTAGTGGTGCAAGCGATATTCCCGAGAAGCCCCGCAGGGCCTCCGGGTCCCAGCATTTCCCGAATGTTGGAGAGAATCCCGAATTTTTTCTCCTCGCCCTGGAAGAAGATCTCAAAAGAGCTTCTCACGTCGTTACTAGGCGGGGAGGCGAGGGGATAACCGAAGGTTTCGAAGCCCCGAGTGAACAGATTATAGGTCTGGTCTTCTCGCAGGTCGATGTCCGGACCCTGGGATGTATCGGCATAGGTGAGTCGAATAGATCCAGAGGTCATGCTTGAGTAATTGATTCGACTGGCAAGTTTTCCATCAGGAGTCCGGTAGCAATTATTGATGATCTGTGTTTGGACCGGTGGTGTAGCGGTGATGTTGTTCGAAGCGACCGTGGTAATCGTTGAACAATCTTGAGTGGTAGTGGGGTTATCATTAATCACAAAGTCTCGGTTTGGACCTATGATTCTCTCGCCAGCGGAAGGAATGACGCTTGGAAGAGACATGCAGTTGCCCCCTGAGCACTGAAAACTTGGTTGGGCGGAGAGAAGACTCGAATATCCTCTGCGCGTTTGGTTGGCGGTGAGAAAAAGGTTCGTGTTCCCGGAACTCAAATTGAGGAAACTATCTTGATCCGGGACCGCAATGGCCAGACCCCTCGGGAAAACATAGCGAGCGATGCTTTCTTCTCCCGAATACTCTTGGCAGTTATTTGTTTTAAAGAGTTCAACTTCCAGAGGGAGTCCCTTCGTCGGTAAACTAAGTGGGCTCACTAAATATCCGTTCACTAGCGGAATGCAGGCCGAAAGTCCCTCGCTTACCCTTCCAAAGATGACCTGTTTGACTGAAACCCTGGCCGATTTGGCGTGAACTCTGTACTCCGGATCGTTTCCGGTTGTGCAGAAAGTGCCCAGGGTCGTCGTACTCACCGGAGTCGATAAATTCTCATTAAGCCAGCCACAGGTCGCAAGAGTAAACGCGCGGAACTGAGAAGAGTTAAAGTAGCTATTATCGCCAAACTCTGACTCCATCGTTTCACATTTCGTATTGGAGAGTGACAAGGCGACTGTTTGCTCGTCGTCCTTTAGTTCTACTGAAGTAGAATCACAATTCGTGGTCCCCGTGAATTCAGAAGTTCCATTCCAACCGATGGCACTAAACTTCCAGTTTCCTTTCGGTAACTCAATGGTCACTGAACTATCTGTTCCTGAAGCATTATAGGAGATGGGCGCCGTGAATGATCCATTGGGACCCGTGCCCATGATCACGACACCGCCCTCGTATCCAATATTCGAAGCCTGAAGTGCGGAACCCGTGACCTCTAGTTTCACTGAAGGCTTCTTCCCTCCGCAGCTTGCGAGGATCAGAAAGGCAATGAGATGAAGAAGGTGCAAAAGTTTCACAATTGAATTCCTGAGTTAATTCTTGCTCATTCATAGAATAGATCTAGTTACGGGCAACACCCTCTTATCGCCTAATCGGGGCCCCTCCTTAGCTAAAGAATATCAGTACCTAAACGCTCAACTTAAAAATCTTGAACTATTTTGCTCTTAGGTGTTTTTTGTTTACAGACTCAGGGTTTCGCAGTTTTTCTTGGCAGTGTATAATCTAAGTTACTGTAAAAACTATGGTTTTCTTATGTGCGAGTTTAAGATCGAAGCTCATTTTTGCTTGGTCCAGTTTCTTCTCTTCCATGTCTATTCTGCTACCTACCCGGCACTCAGTTCCCTATTTTCCTTAAATTGAGCCCTATTCGCGAGGGGGTATAATGTTTGAGAGTCAACTGGCCTTGATTAAGGACGATATATGAAAAATCTCTTCTCTTTCCTGCTCCTTACGCTTCTTCTCACATCAACAGCGTGGGCCCAGAAGAAAGTAGCGATCGTAAAACTCCTGAAAGGGGATGTGGATGTTCTCACTCTCGGCAAAACCATGAAGCTCAAACTTGAAGACTGGGTGGAAGAGGGGGCCGTCGTAAAAACGGCAGAGAAAAGTTTTGTGAAGCTCGTTTTCATTGATAAATCGCAGATGAATATCGGTCCTGGATCGGAAATGAAAATCGAGAAATTCGGTGGCAAAGATTCCGGGGTGATTGATCTCGTGAAAGGAAAAATTCGCTCGCAGGTGACGAAAGACTATCTCCAAATGGATCGGAATAAATCGAAGCTCTTTATTAAGACTGCCAACGCCGTCATGGGTGTTCGCGGAACAGACTTTCTCATTTCGACCAACGGTCTGACGACATCGACGGTTCTTTTTGAAGGAGCGATCTCATTTAACAAACTCGATATCCGCGGTGAAACGAATACGAATCGTCTCGAAGACATCGTTGATCGCGGTGTGAACATTCAGCCCGGGGAATTCTCGGTGGCCGATAAAGTCCACCCACTTCCTACTGTTCCATCAGTGCTGAACGTTGGTCAGCGTGAAGCCCTCGAGAAAAATGAAACGTTTGATACAGACAGAGCACCGGGTAACAGTTCATCGAAGGTGCAGGAGAAATCCATCGTTCCTCCGGGACTCACTGGGGACGCCGTCAGTAACGATGCCTCCGCTCTGAAAACAGAAATGACAAAAGCGGGAGCTGATGCACCTGTCGCCAATGGTTCTGCGCAGGGGTTTGAGACAGCTCAGCAAGTGAAGCCGACTAATGGTGCTTTCCTTCACGTCGATTCCGGCGTGATCATTGCTCCACCTCCTGGCTCTGTTTTTGACCCGATCTCTAATACCTATATTGCCCCAGGGAGTGCTGGTACAGTGTCTTCAACGGGAGAATACATTCCTCCAAAAAACGTAGAGATTACGTCAAACGGAACAATCCTGGTTGCTTCCGTAGATGCCACCGGTAAAACAGTTGTCACTGAGTCGGCACCTCCATCAGCGGTGACGGATACAAAAGTTGTCGTCGGAAATGGACCGCAAAATACTTTCCAGCCGCTTCCACCACCGGCTGGGGGAAATAATCCTCCGGGGAATCCTCCCCCGAGCAGAGAACAGCTGAACATCCCGAATAAGTACGATGTGGTGAACCAGGCGGGTCAGGACATTAGAATTAATAATCAGACAGAATTAAAAACGACGACGACAACTACAATAACAACTAGGCCGTAATTTACGGACTAGGGGATCAAGGACGCGAATGAAGATATTGGCATGGATGCTGATTCTTTCTATGTTTATTTTTTCTGCCCATTCACAGACGGAAGGGGAGGAAGTTTCGCAAGAAATCGCTGAGGCCAAGGGCAAAAGCGTATTCAGCAAGGCTTCAGCATTTTTTGTTCAGGGGAAATACGCCTCGACCATTGAAGAGCTCTCTGACATTGAATCCAGCAAAAAGAATGCAAATAAAGCGATCCTGGGACTCGCCGCCTACTGGAAAGGAATTTGCTACAATCGCCTCCAGGATTTCTCAAAAGCGATCGAGAGTTTTGATCGTGCCTTGGGTATGGATTATCGTCCTGTCGATCTGAACTATGAATACGGACAGGCCCTCTACGCTTCCGAAAAATATCAGGAAGCGAGGATCCAGTTCCGGGAATCATTGAACAGAAAATTTAAGCGCGCGATCTGTCTTTATTACATTGGATTCATTTCTCGTGAACTCGGTGAAAGAAAAAAAGCAGTGACCTTCCTGCACGCGATTGGAAAACTTCCGGCAGAAGAAACAAAAGATGTTCTTCAGGCAGCGGAGTTTCAGGTCGGAGATATTTATCTCGAGCAAGTTGAAAAAAGTCGAGATGCTTTCCGTTCGGTTGAAACCTATGTGATTCCTCAGTATCGTCGCGCTATTGCCGTGAATGAAAACTCCACTCTCGCCCCGGCGATCCGTGATCGGATCGTTGAGCTCCAGAGAAAGTACGATCTCGTGATGTTTAACCTCAGGAATGGAAGGCCTGTTCTTAATCCGCCATACTTCGTCCGTGCCTCACTCGAGTTCGGTCAGGATACGAACGTCACTTTCTCTCCCACGGAGACAACAGTGTCCAAGGCCAAGCAAGGTTCATTCTTCACGAAAGGGGATTTTGTCGGACGCTATACTTTCTACAAAGAAAATTGGGCGAGCATTTCTCCGGAACTTCGACTTGCTTCAACCTATTACCATAATAGGATCCCGGAAATTTACCGGAATGATAACTACCTCATTGCTCCTTCGATCCGCACGGCCTACGAGCATACGCTTTGGGAGAAACCGGCTTCGACTCTTCTTGATTATGAGTTCTCGCAATCTCAGCGCGATGTGAACGCTGAGAAAAAACTCGTCTTCAGTTCACGCAGTCACGCGGCCATGTTGGGTGAGCGTTTCAACTATTTCAAGAAAGGTGAAACTATAGTAAGACTCCGTTACCGACTGTTTGACAGTTATAATGACGCCACTGACTCAAAAACAATCTCTCTCAGTGGGGAGCAGACGGTTTCTTTCACTGATAAAACGCTTCTTCTCTTCGCAAGTTACGACAGAAGTCGTGCCAACGATGAAGTTTTTGATACTGACGGATTTACGGCCCGCGGGGATTTCATTTTTGGTCGCTCCAAGATCGGTACACCAAGTATCGGTCTCATGCTGACCTCGCTGGATCCGCT